>JAAAKL020005618.1:0-19049 GCA_010016065.2 Carybdea cf. marsupialis auct. non (Linnaeus, 1758)
GGATTGTCGACTTTACTGTTGCACTATTTAGTGCAATGGTAAAGTCTTCGCTTTCGGGGTAGGGGATCCTGGGTTCGAACCGGGCCCCCCCCCCCCCCCCCGCAGCACTTCATGTATATTGGTAGAGCCCATTGTGCTATTGAGAATTTATAGCACAATCACAGCAAAAGTAGATTTCCAACTATTGACATTCTTTATGTTCATTTCACGTAGGCGTTAAATACGTTTGGGAGGGTTGTGTACTTTATTAAAGTTAGTAACGATAATGATTCATCACCGATAGAAATAAACATTAAAAGGAGTTTTCAGAAATTATCAAACATTAAGTTTTAAAGTTTTTTCGAATGTTTGTTATCGTGCGTCATGCTCATGCTTTGTTTCTCTACGTTTGATCTGAAATGTTACGTTGTTGTAATTGACGCGTAGAGTATAGGACTGAATTCGTTGCTGGTGGATATCACAAATTTATTTGTAAAGACAACTGAAAATGACGTGAAGGTGGTGAAGGTTCACAATACTTTTAAGTTCCGACTCCAAGTTCTCAAAGTCAGAGAATTTCTTTCCATGATAGTTAACCAGAAACTATCAACCAAGATCGACCCAGTGTCCTTCACTTGAAACGAAGAAACAAAAATGCTCGTTGAATTCAAACTTGAATGGTTTAAGCAGTTTAAATTTTTCCATTATCAGGAAGATGACGATCCATTGATTTGCTGCACTTGTTCTTTAGCAGATAAAAGAAATCTGCTAACACTGAACACAAAGAGAACGTACATTCATCGATACAGGCTTTTCCAATTGGAAGAAATCCATAGAAAAGTTCCGTGCCCATGCAAGCAGTATTACACATAAGACCAAATCGCATCGACGAATTGTTATCGCAAACCACTGCTGCTCAAAAACATGAGAATCTACGCTGCTTGATTGAAATATTTCAAAACATTGATTTTCCTTGGGAAACAAGAACTTGCACTTCGTGGATCTGGTGATAACAAAACAGCAACTTTCCACCAACTTGATCTGCTGGGAGCACAGAATGACTCTGCATTATCAAAATGGATCAATAAAAGCTATGATCGCCACGTCACACCACAGGCACAGAATGAAATTTTACAACTTCTTGCTTTGAAACGTCTGCGCAAGGTTGCTGCCAACATTTCTGGCAGTGGATGTTTTATTATTCTTACTGATGTATCCAATATACAACAATCAGTTATATGCATCAGATGGGTAAGCAACCGTTCATAAAGTACGTCCGCTCATTTTCGACCAATTTTTACCCACTCTCTCCTCATGTTCTTCTATGTTCGTTTTCTATGAACGAAATTGAGAATCATTCTACTGCTCAGTCTAACATTTTATAAGGAAAGAAGGGGCCGAGTTTTTGGCATTTTCAACAACAGCGGTGAAAGGGAAATCGGCTGTTATTCGTTCGGTAGTTAAGTCCAAGATCTGGACGCAGACAATATTGACGTTAATTTGTATCATTGAACGGAACATAATACAGGGATCAAGAATACACGAATGTAGATCAAATTTGTAAGCAAAGTAGGTACCAAAACGATGAATAACTTACTTCATTCCATGTTAGACACGTACTGATAGTTGTTGCAATAAGTAATAGCTTCATCACCATCGCAAATGAGCAGTTACAGTTATGTACAGTTGTGGGGCACAAACAACGGATACGCATTGATAAAACATAAAAACGCACAGACTGCAACTTCAAGAAAAGTATATTAGTCGTGAATAGATATTGGCTGACGTCAATGTTGACGTTTTCTTTCCTTGTAGTGGTAATATGCATGATATGACTTACTATTTTTGGATAACAAATGAAAATGAAAATTGCAAAAACGAATGATCTTCCCTCCTTCGTGCACCACTCTCCCCGTAAAACATGCTCGTTTTTGTTCGCTTTCCCGGTACACCCGCTCCCCTTCCTCCGGACGAAAGTACTTTTTGAATGGTCACTTACAAAAGATCTAGTAGTCGAGGAAGATTTTATAGGATTAATGCCACTTGTAGAAGATAACTCAGCACACATAGCTGCTGCTACAAATGACGCTGTTTTAAGAATGCGTCTTTCCATTCACGATGAAAAGGCTCAATGTTATGACGGTTGCTCTACGGATGACAGGTGTGAGAAACGGAATTGCGACTTTCATTAATCGTGACATCTCGAAATGTCTTCTTACTCATTGTTATTGCCATACCTTGAATTTGGCAGTTGGAGACACTTTTAAAATGGACGTTTGCTTAAAGAGACGTTAAAGATGCATACGAAATTACAAGACAGTGAAATATTCACCAAAATGAGAGGCAGCACTTAAAAAAATACAAGAACTGAAATTATAAAAATTACACCTTCCTGTTGATAATGCCTGCATAGACACGGACAGCTGTTCTCGACTTAAGACTATTCTGCCTACCTAGATGGACTGTTAGAGCAAAGGTGCTCCGCTCCATCTCTAGCAATTATAGGCCTATTCTTGAAATGCTCAATTGGTGCCATCAATCATAGAACACGTCGGACTTGGACATAAGAGCAAGTGCTGGTGGACTAGAAAGGAAAAGGAATTCCTTTAATCTTTTCTATGGGTCACATCTTTCAATGCTGGTTCTAAATCACTCAGACAATCTAGGTGCAACATATGCGCTGCCGATGCACAAAAAACCGACTAGTTGGTAATGAAACATTACAACATTTCCAAACAGAAAAGTATACTAAGATTTACTTTTGATTTCGTGCAGAAGGTGGTTAGGAATTGATGAAAAAAGCACCACGTCGAATCGTACAGTATTTCAGTTATAGGTCTTCAGCGCCGATACTCATCATCGCACACAATACATGCAACAAAGCAAGCACCTCTTCGACGTCTCCGACTACCCTTCAACTCATTCCCTTCACTTTATGGAAAATCGAAAAGTGATTTGGAAGTTTAAAGATGAACTACATGGAGTTCCATGCTTCGACCCAAAATGTTCTCCAGCAGGAAAGGAGAAGAAGACAGACAAATGTGTGAAAAAGGAAGTGGTGAAAAGAGAAATGTATCATGGTGATTACAGACAGTGCCTCTTTCAAAAAAGGAAAGCTCTTCACTCCATGGATCAGATCTGATCTTCCCTCTGTCAACTGTTTACCTTAAAGATACACAAAACTTCACTTTCTTGCTATGATGACAAACGGTATCTTTTGGATGATGGTATAAGCTCCCTATCTCATGGACACTACAACCTACCTTGAAGAAATTTTGCTCTCCATTCATAAAGATAGTGTAAATAGTTTATAGGAAGTGCGTGAGACATACAATAATCAATAATGAATACTTTCCATTTAAATAGATGTTGTATATATGTATAAGGATGATCTCATAGGATAAAAGTTGGAAAACGTATTATATTTGAGTGTTTATTGTTGGAGAGGTTGCCTACGTCTGTGATGAAGGGGGAGGGAGGGGCGGCATACGTCTGCGACTAAATCGTAAGTTTAGGAGAAACGCATCCTAAGTTTGTGGTAAGAGGATCCGATCCTCTAGATGTCAGGTGGACCACTCTATCACTCCCTTGTTTTCCTCCATGTCTATTGTTTTCAATGCAATCCATTCCACACAATTCCTTTCCATTGTTCTTGACACTGATGACCGTCTCTCCCCTATTTAAAGTGGCCCAGAACTAAGAAAAAATGCTCTACTATTGGGAACAAGGGAAATGATGACAATATCTTTAGACTCAGGGTCTACTAACCTAATATTGTGAGTAACTCACAAAGTTCAGACTTCTGCTCGAAAACCAATGGAAGAAAGTTATTGTCCAACAGCAATAGTCGAGCAGTAAATATCACCTGTCAAGTGGAACAGTTCCGTCGTCAGTCTCAGGTATTGCTACAGAAGCTGTACTGGCCTTAAACTTTCTCCCCTGATAATTACAGCATGTTCCTGCATTTTCCTCTACGGGAAAGATCTGATAGACCTCTCCCTAATTGACATTATCTCTTTGCTCTCACACAGGCATAGGACGGCATCAAACCAAAATCAACCTTAACAAGTCCCTGGTGATCTCCCTCTGTTCACTCCTACTTAAAAGCACCTACTAGCAGCAGATGAGCATATAGTCCACTGTTGATAATACATGTACGCATCAGACAGTCAAGCGCTGTCCTCCAGCAATGGGCCTCTATATGTTCGGGTAATCTTCAGCAATTAAAAGCAGGTCATCTTACTCAATACCCGATCCACATCAAGGTAGGTATGATATTTGCCGTGCAGTGGCGCAGCCACCGCTTTGTGTTAGATACCATAGATTACTAAAGATAATCAAGTCCTGTTACCATGGTTACAATGTATCTTCGCGTTATTCGTTATGAAATTGCCTTATTTTGAATAAACAAAGATTTTGGTTCAATTGATTAAACAAAGCTACTGCAAGTGTTTTTTTTGTCAAAACAGGTTCGGGATTAGGGTGCGTTGTAGTTCTTACAACCACAATGTTGTATTGGAGTAGGACTATGCATTTTTACAAGGTATATGTTCATCTACATATTTGTCAAATTTGGCACTTGTGAGTGCAAGATGATATAAATACATATAAAACATCTCGATCCTGCAGCATCTTTTCCTTTACATTCATAAACGATTGCCGGAATTTCCTTCAATGTTACATCAGGAATTTTGCTTTGGGGCGTACCCCTTGACATTTTGCAAACGAGACTTGTTTTGTTTCATAAATTCAAGGTCAGCCCCTGGTTGTGTACAACTAAGGGCCACACAGTGTCTACTACGATCGTATGGCGTCTATATTTTTTTATTGTCCTGTTACTTGGCAGCCTTTATTTCACTAATAATCTAATGCATGCAAGAACGGAACTTCTGTAGTGCAAAAAGGACCATTCATGTTTGCGTATTATTCCGATAAAACATCTATATGAAAACTACAAATTTTGCAATGAGAATAGGTTTTCAAAGCCTTTTATAGTGTATAAATTTTGAAGTGTACGACGGTCACCCAAAATTTATAGTCCGAATGACATTACGTGCACATTTCTTGAAGTTCAAAAGAAAAAAAGGCTCTCAACTGCTTCAGTAACAGAGCCTTTGGTTACATTGCAAATGTTGTTTCACGAAATCCACGTGAAAGGAAGGGACAACCACACTGCTTGCTGTTTTAAACGTCTGAACAAAAGCAACAAGGGTTTACAAATACTAAAAACCCAAATACAATAATACACGAACAATGAATGTAGTCATCACTATACTGTTAATGTCAAACGGAGTTGGTATGTATTTCATAAAAGCAAATTAACCTGTACACTTTTACGTATCGAGAGTAAAACGTTTAGTGACTTAGTTTGTGGTACAATTTCTAGCAAGCTTATAGTCCTATTTTGGATATTCTTCACAGAAAAGAGGAGATCGTGTTAGAGGAGTTTCTTAAGCCGGGGTAAATTTACTCATTGGGAGTATATCTGATTAGGACACCATATAATCTGATACACCCTCTTATTTTAATCCTCTTTATGTATGCCTTAGAAGTCAGGAGTAACATTCCCATAGGATTTTCTGTTGTTATGAACATGATAACCAATGCACATTAGCGTTTGGCTCCTTCAAATGACATGCTAGCGGCGGTATCCATAGATGTCATCACAAATTCTTTCACCAGAAAAGAAAATACCGGACTTCGTCTAGCATTGCCGGTATCTCCCTTTTTTTGTTTGAGTAGAATTTTCATGCATCTACTGTTGGTATTCTAGAAGTCCCCAAAAAACCTACGGTCAGAGATAATTTTTGGTGCGGGGGCTTATTAATAATTCGGGGGGGGTTAAATTATCGGTCACAGGAAAATTCAAATAGAATACTATGTTGAATATCACAAGTCAAACCCCCTCCCCGCAAATCCTTCAATGCAGAATGTTAAATAGAGTCAGAAAACGACAGAAAAATCCCAACATTACAAAACAAAGCTATTAAGCATACAAACTTTCCCAGTTTTCACAACGGTAGCTGAGCTTTTATTTTATCCGGGCGTTAATTCAAAGGCGGGGGCGTATTTGACAAAAGAACCTTAATTGATGGGGACTGATTAGAAGGGGACCTTCATGGAGTATTAACAGTCTGTCACACACCAACCAACTAATTTTATTAAACTTTATAAGACTTTTTATTCCATATCACTGTATCATAACTTACGTGAAGCTATGTGTAAGTGTGCTATGCTGATCAAAAAAGGGGAAATGGATTGCAATAGGTTTGGAAGCACTGTGTTTAAGGTAGAACGCTCTTTTGCATAAAACAACAAACGAAACGTACAGACAGCTTCAACGCCGGTTGAACTGATTTCACACTTGAGTGGTACTCCTAAATGCGTCTCATTAGAGTCACAACAACGACCACGATTTACATACCTCATATGTATGCATCTGTTGATCAAAATGCCACCCAACACCTATCAATTCAAACATACCGTCCAGTCAACTCGACAGAAAACTGTCATTGAAATGTTTCGCTGTCTGGGCACCGAAACAATCGATGCATAACAAAATACAGTTGATAAAAAATCTAGAGTAAGTAGTTAGTTGTACAGAACATTAAAATGCTTTGAAAATAACTCTCATCTGTACTTAATAAAACTGCTCGCCGATTCTCTTCAGATTAAACACATGGGTACATACTATATTATTGAATATTGTACGCTCTTATCGTGAAGCGCCATTACGGAATAACGACTGTCCTTTCAAGGCCGAGAAGTACATGGCCTTGTTTGATTTACGAAAAGATAGTGATATTCTTGTTCTACGTCCAGACAAAGGGTCAGGTGTCGTTGTCATGAACAAAGTTGACTATTTATGCCAAATGGAGGGCAATTAAAAGGATACCGTTACGTCCAGGACTTTTGGTCCAGTTGCAGATTATTGCCTGAAGCCTTCCCGTGACAGCTTCCAAAAGTTGCTAAATCTAAAAAAGTCAAACGACCTCCTTGAACATGTTTACGAATGGATGCGACAGAATGGATAAATTTGTATGCGAAATGATGAACGAAAGGTTTCTCTTTATTTGTCAGAGAAATTCATCGAGTATCCTTTCATTCTGAAGTGAAATTTGATTTAGTATTGTTGTTTACAAATATTCCGTTAGACCATGCTATCTATACACGTGTCAATTCCTGCTTCATACTGACGTGAGATAGCCAGTGTTATCGGATCAATGTATGCAGCTACTGTGAGTCACACATTAGTTTTAATAGTACCATATTACCATGTACCAACACCTGGACGGAGTGGCCATGGGTCCCTTTAGGTCCTGCACTAGCTAACGTTTTGGTAGGATATTATTGACATTACATCATGTAATGCGAATCATAATTCGGATTCCTATAAAAATGTTAAGGGTAACATTTTTGCTGTATTACCTTCGTTAGAACTTTTACATTATTCTTTATTCGTTTCTTTGATCTCTCCATCCGTGTCTGTCATTTGCCCTGGAACTCGAGGCGAATAAATCTCTCTCGTTCCTAGACTTTAGTGCTTAAAAAATTGATAGCTTTGGTTTTGTTACAAGTGCTTTAGGAAATCCAACGTTTACAGGACATTATATTAGATTTAATTAATTCTGTCCCAAGAAGCGTAAAGTGGCCATGATCAAAGGATAGATTCGTTCTTAACTTCATCTCTCGTTTTAGAATCAATCCATATATCTTAGAGTAAACCGACTTCGTGTAGGCGAAAGGAGAGTTTTGTTAAGGCTAGTTGTATTTCATTGATGCTACTTTCAGTATCTGTTCTGATGCCTTGTTCGTGAAACCACAAATCTTTTACATATTTTTTAATGTATCTAAAATAATCAAACAATCATATTGCAACTTCTGTATATTCGATCCCTTGATTGTAGTAACATATTTTACGAAACGTTGAATATTTACCGATCCGAAGAGAATCATCACAAAGCTTAATAAAATTACCACTAGAGTTCTTTTTCGAAGTTAATAAAAAAAAATAACTGAAAACGACCGGTAACTACCGTTCAAGTGCAGCATTTTGTTCAAAATTTAAATTGTATGCGAAAAGCACATAGCCAAGACTGCAAGAAAAATACCAAAACCTGACTTGAGAGCTACGGCAGAGGAACAGATATCTAGAGCCTCCAGTTCATCCTTGTATCTCTTGTCTAGGTATTTGTCGTACGTTTGGCTGTCGCTAGCTACCTTTTCCAGCTTGTTGGTTTCTTTTGTGAAAATTACCCCATCGAACAATTTCACTCCGGTTTTGCCATGCTTAGAACCTGAATCATCCAAGAAACTGATCAATTTGTCAATATCTGCTGCACTTTTACCCTTTGACGTCAACACAGCCCTCTCTGGCACCCTGGCAATATTACAATCTGCATACTTCGATCTATCTGTGAAAGGCAAGGCAAAAAACCGCACAATTATTATGATTGCAGATCGTCAACGCAGAAAACTTAAATCCGCTCGATTACGGACTTTTTGCCAAACATCCGCATTATTCACATGCTGGCAATATTCAACAATTTCTTTGCACCTTACCAATGAAGGGAGAACGAAACAACGGAAACTATTGACTGTTGTCGTATAACTTCAACTTCTGCACACCGATTACTGATTAAGGATTAACATATACGAATATTTTATGAGACCCTACGGATCCCAAATTAAAATTTAAACACCAGCATCGTAGAATTACTCGTCACAACTAGGAGGCACAAGTAAGGATCCGTGAAAGAAACGGCAAATTTTTGTCCCATGTCAAATATCCTATTAAAATTGCCCGCGGTTTCATTTTTCCATTAGTAATTCGTGACAATGTATAAGGATCCGTAACTTGTTCTCAGGATTCACGCCTTAAATACGTTTGGACAAATGAACGCAGTTGGCTTGACACTAACCGAAATTACTGCTCAATATTTCTGCTCAACTACTCTCGCTCGAATTTTCTTAGTTAAATCATTCAGCTTGTCAACTAGTGGAAAACTTAAACTAGAGATAGGCATATCAAAGCCATGGGTATGGTATAGGCATAAAAAGAACACATAGAAATTGGTAAACCTGGGCCTTAATTAGCTCACGAAACGTCTACTACCAATATTTGAAACCAAAGTTTGCACGTTAAGCCAAGTTCCCGTCCTCTTCTCAATATGTAACCGCTCAGTTAGCAAGTACTACTGAAGTGTGCATACAAACTACGCAACTTCATTAACAATGACAGCCAAATTAAGTAAGTTTTCAAAGTGAAAAAAATGCTGAGCGTGATTCATAAACTCTCCACAAATACGTTTACGCTCACTGTTGCCAGATTACCCTACATTTTATTCATTGTACTGCAGAATCTATTTAAGTACTGTCATCTTAGGTGAAGACTCATTGCATCATCTTGATTATTTCTGCAATGCATCTTGGTAATCATTCTTGGTTTCCCCATCACTCAACAGTTCAGAGTTCTATCAATGTTACCAAGCAACTAAGCAAATCTTACGACAAATTTACCATGAACTTTTTAATGCTTCAAAACACTTGTCTAATTCTTTCGTATGTATTCTATGGTAGTCTATGGTCTAGGGCAGTTGGTCTTGCACTTAATGGCGTTAAGATGCGCATAAATTGCAATTGATTTAGTAGAGTAGCTTTTCGACAGGCTCTTCCATGCTAGCTCCTGTCAAGATCTTACCGTCTTTGGCCTTTCAATTTTTGATGATGCCTCTCAGCCATACCCACGCTGATAGACGAACAATTCTAGCTAATAAGTTCTTAAAATGGACTGACATACTTATAATAAGGAAAAAACATAGCATATTGATATATTGTATGAAAAACATTAAAATATGTAGTGTAGCAGAAAGTCAAAACCTGTGTTGCCGTCTTGGAATGTTTTCTTTTTGCATTTGGATGAGTCCACAAAGAAGTGATAACTTGTTGTTACTAGTAATCATAAAAACGAGATTAACATCGATTCGACAACTAAAGGAGGTTCTACCATGAAAATCACAATGAATCTTTATCCCACTGCGCCTCGAAAACTCATTCGTGGTACACCATATAACTTTTAAAACTACCGCTCCGCGACGTAAAAATCACTGCGGAGTGACCTGCTTTGTATATGAACAGAAGGCCTATCCGAGGTCCTTTTCAAGTCATTGTGAATACCTATCCAGTACAGTGTGAGCACCACCTCTCATCGGACTTCAGAAGATGAAACACTTTGTTTCCAAATTCCTTGCTTTCTTGCTCAGGGATTTTCTAGTTATATTCCAATCATTAGGATACTTTCTGTTGGCCAAGTACATTAAAAACACTAATAAAAATTGTTCCACACCCATTTACAATTTCTACTTTCACGTGGCTCAAGGTTTCCGATGTTAGTACTGTCCTTTGGAGAGAGCACCATAGCGAACATTTTGGAAAGTGGCCGTGTCAAATATGCCTCGAGTTGAGAACCTTTCAAATTGCTACCATTGGCCAGACTTCATAGGGCAAGGGTCTGCAAGGGGACAAACAAGCAGACGAAAGTCTAATTTACAAAGCAAAATGACAGAAAATAATTTCTGGCAAGCAGGGAATAGAACAGAACTTTTGAACACTAAATAAATTCGTACCTTTTTTGGAATTATCCGGGCACAAAATTCTGTATTGAGCACCCGCAGGATCACTCATCAATGTGCTTTGCTTGATGAAGGCGATATTACCAGCGCCATCTTTAAGGCATTTCAAAGCTCCTTCATAACTGTAGTATCTCTCGGCTGAACTTCGCTTGCACTTATTTTTTCCCTTTACATCACCAATGCAAAGCTGACACAACTTCTTTTCTCCATACAACTTGGGGTTGTATGCAGTATCGTTGGCCCCTGAGAAAGACATTGAAAGGAATTGCTATGAAAGTACTTATAAAGTTGACGTGGGATAGCGAATGCAGAATTTGACAGCATTGACATTTAAGGAAGACCGAAGTCGCTTACCATTGTTAATAAACATCGACTCACAGTATACCATCAATACATAGAGTTATAGTTGAGTCGCGAAAATTTGAATAGATTACACAAAAAAAGGTTTTAGCCTAACCTCAAAAATATAAGCAGATGCTTACAAGTAATTACAATTCTTTTCCGCCTCATGACTAGCCAAGATACAGTTTTCGGGTACTATTTTAGCGGAAATCTTCGCCGATTTAATCAAAGGCAGGTAAATATCGACGTACTTCTGTAGAAATAGGACGCAAAATCTATATGAACTTAAGGATTGGGTTTAACAAAAGGTGGAAGCCTTGTTTACCCTATTTCAATGGAAAAGTGTACAGTCATTACAAATTTTGTATTTGACTATAACCTTCATCTTACCATCAATTTTCAATGGATTGCGTCATATGCACACAGTTTGGTCTGTTAAAACAAATTTACGTGAATCTTCGAGATAACTGGAGAGTGAAGAATACCTAGAGCCAAAAAAATCTTTCGTAGAATTTTTGGTTCAAATAACAAACCATCAGCTGCTGCCAATATCGTTAACATTCAAAAGGAGCACTACTGGACAAATGAGCGAGGATTCGGCACTAGAAACGCACTTCGGTGAATGTAGGGCGGAGGCCATGGCCCTCTTATATTTAACCATGAATAGATGAGATCGGAATGTTTTCGATGGAAGGGTGCAGAAATTGGAAGCACGTAGCCCCTTCCTCTAGCAAGAGTTACAAATTATATTAGAAAGGACAACATTCTCCAAAACAATCCCTTAAGGGTCATAAACCGGTGTGGCTTCCCTGCTCTCTTTGGGAATTCCTTACGTACGGCAGTGTCTATGTATAACACTTGTATAACATTCTGAAAAATAACATCGTCAATAAAGTCTAATAAAAACTGTCGTCTACAAGCTAAACATAATCCAGTTAGATAAAGGTAAATTGCTCCCGATTTCATCTCAAAACTGATATTCGTTTATTGTTCTCCTAAAATAACGCGGAGCAGCTGGCCTATATAATTACGAAAGATAATCCAGAGACCCCTTAATGACGTTTATCACGTTAACAAGACTTTACCTCTTAAAGATATAAATGCCAAGCCTTACAAATAACAAATATTAACCCTATACCCTCTTTTGATTGTATTGCATTAGTACCTCATTGCATAACCTGGAAAGCAAAGACTCAAATTGGCCAATATGTATCGCTTTGTGATTCGCACTCCTTTAGACTACAGCAGTGTCAAATAATACCACAGTGCAACATTATTACAACAATTTACCTGGCGCGCAACTGGCTTTGAAAAAGGCCGCAACCGACTTGTATATATTACATGACTCTACTTTCATCTTCTTAGTGCTTAGCAGAAATCCAACTGGCACCATCCACCCAGCGTTCTTCATGACTCCAGTATGACAAGAAAGTCCATTGCCCTGAGAACAAAATGAAAAAAAAGCGAAGAATCGTAGCCTCGCTTCTAAGAAAAAATGCAGCAACCCAATACAAAATCTCTTGTCTACCTATTTCACATCTCTAAAGCTTCGAAGACGCGAGAGGAAAGCGATGACGTCACAAATCAAAAGTTTTAGAAATAGTAAGATTTGACTCTAGATATCAATAGAATGGCAACCCTAGAATCGGCTGTTTTCCTAAATACCAGACCTGCAGTGTATAAAGTGTTTACTCTAGAGGCGTTTGAATTTCAAAATCTCTGGTCAAAACTCCAGATTAATATTCCTTGGTTCCTTACGTTAGGGACCTGCATCAAATAATAAGGTTTTCTTAGAGAGATACAATTTGAAAGCTGATATCACGGTGTTGGGAAAGGGCAACACTCTCAATTTTGGCCATGGAATTTTTGCCTAAAAGGGCAACATGAGTATTTTCTCCAGAATACAAACATTTTCCAAATCGTGACGTCACACTTTCCCTCCGCATACAAGATGGCAGGGCCTGATTCCATTGCTTATATAACGCGGAACAAATAAGTTGCGCTGGTTAAAATTAAATCTATATCCTGAAAGCTACACCAAGGAGATACATTACATTTAAAATACATAAGGTAACAGTGGATTTTCATACTCATTTTAATATGAAGAATACGATGTCTCAAAGGGGAGAGGGTTGTAAAAGTAAATTAATAAGCGGTTGGTTTTACAGATATTGGAATTTGCAAGTAAACAAAACCAGCCACAACATTTCTAGAAAAATTAAATCCTCTACATTAAGACAACATTAATAACAACAAAGTCTTTGCCAGCTTTTGGGAAGTACTACGCAGCCACTTCGGCTCACCTGCCATTGCAGTTGTTAAGGCAGGCACAAACCTAAAAGAAGAAGATGGGCAATACCCCTTACCAACTGTAGAGGTAATAGTGCCTCCTATGTCTTTAGTTGAACGTCGGCTAGAGACAAATACGGCTTTGCCTTAGGCCGCCCTGCGATTGCAAATGACAGAATATAAGTAACGTCGAGTTTAGCCTTGCTATGGTGTCAATGGGACGTTTATATTTACTATGTAACTATATTCATTACGTACGCACAGACACAGACCTGAACACGACTAAGTAACTTACTAATTTATTAACAAAACAATTTCACCGAGAGGTGCTTGCTGCGAGTCCAATACAGTTCCTTGTGACTCGATTCCGATATGTTTGACTACGTCAATCATTATCATCATTAGTTGTGATCTCAACGTCCTTTAAGCTATAACTTCACTTTGATCAATTCCATCACACCAAAACATGATAATCTCTGTCCTTGACAACAAGGTTTTTTTCATTAACTTAATACTTTCCCTGGACTTACTTATTAAAAAGGGGCACGAGGTGTCCACAGGGAGTTAATACATCATAATAAACTGAGTTCATACCAGAACACCGGCGCTTACAAATGCCTCTACACAAACTGTTCAAACCAAGTACACTAGTCACTAAAATGGCTCCAAACTAGATTGAGCACCCTCCAAAAAACCCACCTACAAAATCCCTCGGAATAACATACAAGACTCGTTACGATGCTGTGCTTCCAAAAAGACAAATCCTACTGAATCACAATCAAGAAGAAGAGCCTCGACATCAGTTGTTATAAACACGAATGCCACTCTTTTTATTTCATTTTCGATTGGGGTATCCCTATTCAAATTGCACAACATACCTTGAGGTTGTCAAAGGTCAAGGATGAACCTGCTTTTACAACTGCGATTCCATAATACGAAGTAAACGATGCAAGGCCAGCTCTTGTAGCGCCCATAATTGGTTTGAGATCATAAAGTTTCCCTAAAACGAACCAAATCAAGATTGCAAACTAACATAAGTTATTGTAAGTGCCACGCTGAGTTCCCAAGCCGTCGAAGGTAAAAAGTGTATTCAGCGCAAAACCGAAGCTAAGCCGAATTGCCATTTAAATGAGATTGAAATATGACGGATGGCGCATAATATAAGTACGTGACAGCCATCGGCAAGGCTGAAGAATGAACTGAACAACAACAAAATAACAAAATATAAGGGCTGTGGTAGATAACACATTGACACGATTATCTTGTAGCAAGTTCCCATGACAATTCCCCTTCAACCAATGCAAACATGATTATCTATTTGTTCCGTTGACTGTATTTAAAAACTTTCAAACCTTCCTAAAACGCAACAAATGGTCGATTGATAAATCAAAACATAAACGGCCCCCGTTAGAGACTTCGGCAAATAATAGATAAAGGCCAACAAGAAAAATCATTATAAGTCATAACTATAGTTCCCTTATTCAGGTGTTTTTTTAAGTGTTTAACAGCAATCTCATTGCTTGTTGTGTAAGTAGCATGACCAATTACCTCTTGTGTCCTACCTGCTGCACAGGTAAAACCGAAAGGAAGAAAGGCCTACGTCGCTATGTTTACATCGGTGACAAAAATAAATGCCTAAACTATTTCTTTCCCTTTCTCTCCAGGACGTAAAATACCAGTGTAATGGTACCATATGTGACTTGCGGTGATGAAGGTCACGGTTTCAAAACTCTCTATTACAAATATTATTCTATAATCGTTACACCACCAACCACTTCTAGTTTACCTTGCATTGAAGACCAAGGAACAGAAGGGTGTCAAAGTAATTTGAAACGTCTCTGTCTTACCTCCCTTTAAGACGTCGGTACCTCTGAAGCTGCCAGCATCAGCCTCGTTCTTGTTTATTCTTTCAAGACAATTTGAGCTTGAGGTTCCAGATATGCAAGTCAATTTGCCAGCTCCAAGAGCACTCGCCCAGGCTTTGCATTTGTTTATTTCTGCCGCAGTTGACACACACCAACGGACACCATGACCTGCAAAATGAATGTAGACTGTCAGGAATCTCTAACGAAATCCAGATGAACTCCGCCTTCGTGCTCACTGTTATAAACTCTTTCCCGTTTTCTATCTTGAGATATAAAATCTACTACCGTGCTTGCAGGGCCATTCCTAACTTTTAAATGTGAATTGTCTGAATGACTTCTTATGAGAAGATATTAACATCATATAACATATGGATGATCTTATGGCTGACCCATACAAAAAGTTACACTACAGATTTTTTCAAATCTGCAAATTGTGCTAGTTGAAAGCCGTGATAAGACGCCATAAAAAAGTATTTTGCAACTTAACATAAGTCTGTCTTCTACCAATTGGAGCTCTGTTATAAATTGATATCTTAGCAGTGCTGGGCTGAATGTACTGGCCGAACTACTGTAAAGATAATTGTTAGAATTATGAAGCATGTCCCTTCTTTTTGACGGGGTAGGATGGACTCGTTAGCCTTGGTCGGCAGCCATCCTAGGCGAAGGAAAACTCCGAAACCAGGGCAGATAGGGCTCTTTAGTCTTGGTAGACAACCTATCGTGGAGGCTACACGATCAGTTATACCCGCAACCCGAAGGGTAACGTGCCAATATGGGTGAATGGCTACTGCGTTATGAAGTCACCAATCGCGTAATCTGGTAGAAGTGGCGACCCCATCAAAATCAATGACTTATCCAGAGAACCGGGCAACACTGGATGCACTTCTTATACCCGTGTGTAAATTAAAACCTTATACGGAAGACTTAAATTACAATCAAATTCAACCAAACCAAAACCAACAAGATGATGTTGCTGATGATACAGTGGTGCCAAATGGTGCTGAAAACAGAGCAAATCATGAAAATCAAAACATTGTTCACATCGTGAACAGACGTGAATGGACCAAAGAACAAAAGCACAGAACAGTCAAGATGGGCACTGAAGAACGCGGAAGAGGAAAAGGTTTCATGAAAAGAGTTAAACAACGATGGGATGCCGAATACCCAGCAGACCCAAGAACGGCACAAAACCTGATCGATAATGCAAAGAGATTCAGGAAGGAAGGATGGGAAAGACCAGTTGACAATCTGCAAGATAAAGTAGAATTACAGCCCCAGATCGACGAAACCAGAACTAGTTTAGAATGGACAACAGAGATGAAAATTGTGTTACTCATACTAGATCAAGAGGAGCGTGCAAACGGCAGAGGATTTATGAAACGTGTGAAAGGTAGATGGGATATTAAATACCCTGAATACCAGTCGGCAGCTTGTCAGAAGCTACGAGATAACGCTGCTCGGTTTAAGAAAGACCCAGAGTTGAAAAACCTAATACTGGTAAGACAAAGAGAAGAGATCCAAAGAGCCAAGATTGTGATGAGGAATGAAGAAGTAGAGGAACGTAATGTTGATGAGCTAATTGAAAGAAACGATCAAGTAAAGCAGAATATTTAAGAGAGTGATGGTGAAGAAATAGTCTTAGAGATGCAGAGAGATGTATAATTGACGGAGAAGGATAAAGAGCTTGAGAGATTTTTCAATGTAGAATTGGAGCAGTTGGATCATGCTACAGCACTTTATATGGAACCGAGAAAAGAACTGCGTAAGGTAAAGCCAGATACTGACACCCTCGAAAGATCAAACAAAATCTTAAGTTTGTACCTTGCAAATGCTGACACCATATTTGAGATAACTGATATGTTCTATGCCATAGGAAAAGCTGTTGCGTACATAATAGGAGTGAAGCCGAAAGAAATAAACCAGAGGAGAGCTAGAAAAGCAGAAGGTGGAAATAGAAGACAACGTAAGCTGAAAGCACAGCTCCAGGAATCGATGGTATCCAAAACTTTTGGTGGAAGAAATATGCACCGGCAACAGAATGCGTTGGTAATATCATTCACTAACCTGTACCAGGACACATCCATGACACCAGAATGGTGGCCATCAGGGAGAACACTGCTATTGCCCAAGATAAAGAACCTGAGTGACGAGAAGAACTACCACCTAATCACCTGTCTGAATACTTCATATAAAATCCTGACAGGTTTAGTTGCAAAATATATGAGGGGACATACTATCGTCAAACAACATTTGGGACGAAGGGCAGCTTGGAGCAGTAAAGGGCGTGTTAGGAACGGTGGACCAACTCATAATTGATAGATGTATCACGGAGGGAGTCAAGCAGCAGCATCGCAATCTTGCAGTAGCATTTTACGACTACTGGAAAGGGTATGGTAAAGTTCACCACAATTGGATGATTCGTGTTTACGAGAGGATTGGGATACCAAGAAATGTCATTGAATTGATTGTGCATTTAATGAGTAAATGGAAAACACGATTAGAAATTTGGAAAGGGAGTGAAAAGATGACAAGCAGGTGGATTAGGATCTTGTGCGGATTCCTTCAAGGAGATAGTTATTCGCCAGTTGGATTCTGCATCTCTGATATCCCGATTTGCAAATTGCTACAACACAGTAGAGGATACAGAATGGGTGAACCTGGTAACCGGGTCGTGAAAAGAACTCACAGTTTGTTTGTAGATGAGCTCAAAGTATATCAAGAAAGCCATAATGCACTGAAAATTGTGAATGAGATCATTGTACAAGCTGGTCACGACACGGAGCGTGTTATGGTGTATCGAAATGTGCAGAGATTATTATTCAAATCGGAAAAATGGTCAGAGGAGAGGAATTGCAGGTGTTGGAAGAGAGGATAAAGACGATGAAACCAGATGAAATTGAGATTTACAAATTTTGGGGAATCGAGCAAGTGGATGGTATCAAGACGAAAGCTGTTTATCATAGAGTGAAGGAAGAAGTGACTAAGAGAGTGCAGATGGTGACAAGAACAGAATTGAATGATGCCAATCTTATCAAAGCTATCAATATGAAAGTCGTACCTGTTGCAAGTTATGTGATGAATGTTGGCAAATTTACAGTAGATGAATTAAAGGAGTTAGACCAAATTATCAAGAAGGAGTTGCGAGGAAAGTACATGTTAGGAAAACAGGCAAGCGATGAACGATTGTACTTGAAAAGAGATCGAGGAGGAAGAGGATTGAAATCTATGAGAGATGCATACAAGGTAACGAGAGTAAGAGTGGCATGTTATATGGTAAAGTCAACCAACAACTGGATCAGAGCAGCATGGGGTAGAGAGGAGAACAAAGAAGAAAATGCCAGAAAGGTACTATCTGCGCAATTCTCCACCAGATAGGATTACAGGAGATTGAAACACATCCACATCATAGTACAGATCTATATCTCGGTCACATGAACGCAGGTAATCAGCTATAACTTTTAAAAAGGAATCGTGACGCCATGGCCCTTGTTCAGATGAACTTTGCCGCCAGAGACAACGTGCTGGAAAGTTTGAGGGCAATAGCAAGCGTAACAAAGAGAGCTTGCACATTGCTCCAAAGAAACAGGTTTTTGAGAGTGGGATGGGTATTGTTAAGGTAACGTGATGTAGAATTATAGATATTTCTTGGAAGAGAGTTTAAGACAGTACACCATAGTTGAAGATGTAACGGACTGCATTCCTCGAGTATAGCTGACTCAATACAATCCTGGGCTATCTCACAATTTAGGAAGTATTTTGTCAGTTGTTTCAACATAAGTCCTCTTATGTTCACCCAGGTACCGGAAACTTCTGCGTATTTGAATGGATGGAATCAATTTACTATTCAGAAAAAATTTATAAACTTGTATATTCGAAAAGTTTGTTGATGGTACAGAATAATAAAACTGCACGAAATAGCGAATTCATTTTGTACTAAAAAGCT
>JAAAKL020005619.1:0-19047 GCA_010016065.2 Carybdea cf. marsupialis auct. non (Linnaeus, 1758)
TTTCTGAAAGTGGTTTTGTAAATATCTTCTGTGAGTGCTTTTCTTATCGATATGAGTTTTATTCTACAGTTCTATGATACGTGATCTAATTTATCTAGTAAATGAATGAATCAAAAAATTTTGTTACTTAAAACGATATTGTTACATTTTTGGAAACATAAGGTCTCCTATCCCATAATTCTCTACAATGTCCATTGCGGTCCGTATTAAGTTACTGAGAAACTAGAAACATGAATTGCTTAACAAGTAGCACTTTATCAGTGGTATAATACTACGTCGAACTGATATTTTTGCTTTGTACAGAAAACTTTATGCCTCCTGCTTATCACCCCCTTAACATCTGTACCTGACCCAGGGCATTTATTGCTAGTTTTCCTGAGTAGCTCTCTTTGAATGTCTGGAATTCTTCGATCCGAGCGGTACAAATTTGCCTTTTTACAATAATTTGACTTAATTTTCTTAATCTGAGGCTGTATTAATGGTTCAACAATTATAAAAGTACATTTCATTGTATAGCGGATGCTTTGACTTACTAACGTTACAAAAGGTTGGAATATGGTCCCCAAAGGTAAACGAAACAAACCTTTAAACACTAAGCTTCTGTTATTTTGGTAACACCAACGCTCGTTTTTACTAGTTTAAAAAGCATAAACCACTGCGTAAAACATTTTAAACAACATCTCTAATTAAAACCTGTAACAAAAAGGGAAACCGCACCTCTTTGCTAATATAACGTAACCAGTTCAGAACTGGTGCACCTTTAAAACTAGCAGTTGATCCCGACATATAATCCTTCTATATAAAGTGAATCCCTTAAGAAAGAAAACTTTCGTTGTAAAAATCCATAGGCCAATTAAAAATTAAGGGGAGGATGGTACGGGATATCTGAAAAGTCTGACGTACCTTTTAAACATCTCCTTATTCTTATCCTTGTTATTCGCATACGTATTTGAACATTGCTTTCCTTCCCCGTGCTCACTCAGACACATTTCCAGACTGCCACCACCCGGAACCTGAGTTGTTCATGACTGGTACCAAAATTGGGTTTTACAATGGATGTAATCCTTCCAAAGCTGTGCAGATAATTTATTTCTTTAAGACCCTAAATTATTTTTTCTATTTTTACAAAATAAATCTATTTCTTCACCCTACTCCTCTCCCGTGGTTGTTGTTTCTTAACGAATTTGTAGATGGACTTGAGAACGTCTCCGATGTAGTACATTCAAGCAACCATTTTCTCACTATGTAGCATTTCCATCTGTAGATGCCCTCCTCTCTCCGTAAGGTTCCGCTAAGTATAACACCACCAATGGGAAAAGGAGAAACCTGTAAGGCCATTGTATTTATACATTGGGGTTACTCTTTGTTGTAGTCATGTATAGTTTGAAGTCTGTGATGATTTCAGTTTAGCGACAGTTTCATATATGAGTTTCATATATAAATTCATTAACAATTAGGCCATGTTGGTGACAGTCTTAACTTTCTATAGCTGTAATTTCAGCATGCACATCAATATAGCTTACTAGATTCACCTACATTCAAGGATAACGAGAAGACTCTTTCCTAACTTTGAATTGTTTGTAGTAGTCATATTTATTCAGTTTCATTCGTTTAGTTAGGTTTACCTTGTTGAGCCGCCGTGATCTACTGGTTAAGGGATCGGACTCACATGCCAGAGGTTGTGAGTTCGAATCCAGCCTAGTCCGATGTAAAGACTATCGATTGGGGAAGGCAACCACACCTGTAAGTGTGCTCTCTCCCCGGGACATTGCTCGCTCTGACTGGGCAATTGACTACGCTCGAAATAGAATATGCTACCCCAAATCCCAACAACACCTTGTATTGTCTTGTGGTGCCTTTTTAAGGTGTATTTGTGGACACTAACTTTTTTTTTTCACTGTACCCCACTTTTTACATCGGTTGATATCATCATTCTAATTGAATAGAAGGGTCAAAGTGCATCTGGTTAACTGTTGGTGATATCAATCAAATCTTTGTATCTGTCCAGAATAAATCCCATTTAAGCTGGTAACTGAGGATAATTTACCTCATGACGGTATGTACAATTTAACAGTATTATTTTATAAATTGTTGTGTTGGAGAAAGTATTATTACTTCAATTAGCCTCATATAAAGATGCGAGTATCCACCACACCACGTTAATAACGTAAATTGGAGGAGAGAGAGAGCACGTTTTACAGAAAAGAGAGCGTTTATTTTCTGAAATATTTGAGGGCGATGAAAATGGCAAATTTGTTATAATAGCTTTATCCGTATAGAATCACACTGACATAAGCATCCTTTGCTAGAAATTTACACTGGAATCCATTCTCCATCATCTAATCATATGCAGGTACGAGATACCAATACGTGTACCGGACAGGGGCATAGGGCGCACTGTGACCCAAAGTTTTCGGCTGGTCAAGATTTGGTTAGAAAGACAACCAATATACATTGGAAAAAATTGGGTAACAATGTAGAAAATAATGGTATTCAGATATTTTGCTATGGAAAGTGCCAAATTCAAATTTGTGTGGATATTTCAAATCTGAGAAGAAAACGTTGTACCTACTGAGTTTAAATGGTATCGTACTGTTATGCAGACAATCACTATTATTCCTACCAAGGCATTTTATGCTAGGAATTGCAGGCATCATCGTCTTCATTGTCGTCAAACAGCAATTTAATGACTTTAGAACTTACTGTAAGTTTAGAAATATTTTGTCTCCTATTTTTTTCAGGAAGACCCAAAATTATAAACTTCTATTCTCTAAAGTGAGTTTAAGTTCAATTTCTAAATCAAATTAAACTACTAGAGTAAGATACACAGATAGTATGATAGATAGATATGTTATATTGGTATGATTGACAAATATCAGATCAGCAATGCAAAGAAACGTGTTTGAAAAATGATAAACTGTGTAATCGGCGCAACCTTTCCCATTTTTGAAGAAGAAGCAAAGTCTGGCCGAATCCTATGTCCCTGATTTTTAACTCATATAAATGTTAGTTACCTTTTTAGAAATTCTTTCTTGATCTGGAATACCTAAATCACTCAAATTGCGTTTGCTGAACTTTGTTGTTGGGTTTTTTTTGTTATTGTGAAAATGCACCCTTAATCTCAGGTACATAACGGCTACAAGCTTTATTAACGATGGTAGAGAATTTGAACCGTTATCTCCACATACTGATAATAATGGTAGATTGTTTAAGATATTATCTTGTGTCATAAGAAAAACAATTTTCATTTTCTATAAAAGAAACAGAAATAGTGGATACTTTTATCATTATTAGCAGAAGCACCACATACATTCTCAAAAACATTATTTTTCTAAAAACGTATATTATGGTCCATTATTTCTATCCAGAGGTTAATGGTGTACATAAATCAAAGAGAGAAATAGGTTTTAAAATAAAACAGTGATGATAACAAGCTTACCATGTCGGGCCTTCCTTTAGATTTAGATTTCTTTTTCCTTTCTTTATCATAACAGGTTATGCTCTTGCTTTTACCACTGGGTGTTGAGTTCAAGCTCTAACCTTAGATCCTTCTACGGGTTTTGATTTTGTTTGTTACACTATAGCTCTTGAAGACATCATAAGGTTTAATGTTTTGGATAGTTTTTTAAACAATTTGAAATTTCATAAGCAAAGGTGAACCTGAAGTAGTCGGGGTGAAAGTCATCTTATCAATCTTTTATATTTCTAACATTAACCTAGGGGTGCCTCAGGGTCCATAACCAAGTCTCATATTGTTCTTAATTTTTACTGGTTGTCTTCACAAAGGGATAATTCCTCACATTGGTCTCTAATTTCCGTGGCTTGACAAAAACAAAATTTAAATAGGTATGTTTTATTATGCCATATGCATATGTTTGAATATGCTAGGATTGTTGAGGTGAGTTTTGAGATATTCTTAGCCTCTGTATTGCACTGATACAGATAGCTTGCTTGTGTCATGGCTAAATATTAGGTTTATATCATAACCAGTAGGCTAGGTGAGATTTGGCACCTTTTGCCATGAATACGTAGGTAAAATTTCTGACACATTATCTGATCCCATAGGCCTACAACTCACTTCACTATGGGGTATCAATGTTTAATAGGTTCTTACCACAATTGGGAGCCTTGCCAAAGTAGTCAGATGCTCTAGCACGTTTTCCAGATTTACATAAAGGGGTAATATAGCTGCCGTAAATGCACGTTAATAATACCTACATTGCAACGCGTTTGCTATATATATGGAAAAATTTCATGCTCTCTAAAATGATTCCTTCTTTTAACAATGTTATCATTTTCTGATTCTTTGTGTCTGTTTTGTATTATCAAGAGGATTTTCTTAATAGATCAGTATTTTCTATGTCTGTCTCCTTTCATCTTGTCATTTATAAGCATGGCCCCTTGTAAAGTACCTGCTAATACTGACTTAAATACCAAGGGGAAGAAATTTAAACAAAAAGGTTGGTCCTCGGTAAGTTGTGTAAGGGCGTTCCAGATTTTGCACTTTCAATAAAAAGTGCAGCCAGTGATCAAGGGCGCAGTGGTATCTGGTAATGAGCATCTCAACCAGTTGACGTCCTTCAGATATTTTAAGAATTGATATATTGGGTACATGGTCCTCCTTATGCCAACCGTTATGGAATAACAGTTTGTGCTAAAAGAATTAAACCTTTTTTGTAACTGAACTTTTTGCACAATATCAGACAATCAGTCTGAAATAATCCTATATTTTAAGATTAACAGGTTTCTTTTAGATCATCACATAATACTTGAGTGGTGTAATGATTGTACGCCACTTAAAATCATCGGCAAACGATACTATACGTGCCTTGATATTGTATCGTTGATAATGCATCTTGTTTAGATACAAAGTTTTAGTTTTTGGGTGTTTGGTTTCTAGATTGGCCTCACTTGGGTGGTTTTTTACCCAACAGAATGCTGCGCAGGATCCTTCTCTGGTCTATCAAAATTCAAATTATCAGCGATATCAGTCTTTGTTAGCACGGTTACATAGTTCTTTAGTTAGCTCGATCTTCATGATCTGATTTGGTTTAGCATAAAACGTAGTCCGCCACGATGATAATGATAGACGTCGTTCGTGTGCTACCTTTTACGACTTCTGCATTGATTGTGAAGGGGTTACTCAGTTCTTCCTTCAGGCTGATTTTGGTCGTAACGTTCTTACCGGGTGCGAAGTTTGCAAGTCCTGTCTTAAAAGGTCTCGACGTCAAGTATTACATTGCTGTAAGCGGCTTTAACCCCACTTGTCTGGGTAAGAAGGTTTGCAAGTCCTGTCTTAAGTTGTGTGGCGTAGTGTCATAGTATATTGTACATATAATGTTCCTTGAGGGAATCAAATGCTCTGGAAAAAACAGAATATGGCAGTAAGTCGTATTAGTGATAGTTAAAAGGTCTAGACGCCAAGTATTACATTGCTGTAAGCGGCTTTAACCCCACCTGTCTGGGTAAGAAGGTTTGCAAGTCCTGTCCTACGTTGTGTGGCGTAGTGTCATAATATATTGTACATATAATGTTCCTTGAGGGAATCAAATGCTCTGGAAAAAACAGAATATGGCAGTAAGTGGTATTAGTGATAGTTAAAAGGTCTCGACGCAAAGTATTGCATTGCTGTAGGCAGCTGTAACCCCACGTGTCCCGGGATATTTTTTGCAGCTCATGTGATTAAACAGAACGTCACACATATATATTTTAACATAACTACAACGTCTTGTCAGAAACTCACCAACGTAGTGAATTGAGTTGTTTCGTTGTTTCGTTGTGCCTTCAATCATTTTCTAGCTCGACCAATTTCCCTCTAGAATGGAATTTTTTATACAATCGCTACAAATTTTTAATCCACATTATATTTTTTTAGCATGGTCTCCAACGAAATCAATTTTTCTTTCTTAGAAATAGCTTTAAAAACCCTTCATGGTAACAGATAATGCATAAAGGATAGATAATCATGTTAAATTCCGAATCATAACATTTCGTAATCAGTGTTGCTGTCTTCTTTCATAAAAGCTCAGGCTTCATCCACACTAAATGTGCAAATTGCACAACACATTGCAAATTCTAAACATCTACTATTTACGTACTTGTTTTTGTCACCCGCTCATAAAATTTCTTGATAAAACAGGACTTTAAACAAGACAACTGTAGAAATTATTGTTTGTTTCCCTACAAGTGTATGAAAATGAAGACATGACTTGCATGATGTCAGGACGTATATCTAATCTCTTCAGTACATTTAAAAATTAAGGGTCGAAAATACATAAAAACTTACCTTGAAATTTTTACGACTTACCACTGACAAACCTTTCATAGAAGAAAATTCTGAACTATTTATTAAAGCAATTTTTTGCAGTAATGGCCTCATATATATGCAAAAATTATCAGTGTTGTTGCGAAAGTCTGTGACAGGAACGTACCTCAAATTAATATATGGTCCTATTAGATTTTGGCTCCTTCCATATGTCTACAAGCGCTTTCTTTGATTTCACTGGTGATGCAATGCATGCGCTTTAATTAAATATGTTTAATCGTATTTGCACTGGTTCCTCTTGTTTTGGCTGGTTTATTGATCTAAAGAATCTGCTCTTAGAATAAATAGGAGTATAATTGGCTACGTAGCTGTCAATTCATCAACGCCAGCAAACAAAGTAACGAGGGGGGTTGCTAGACGACAAAATCCAGGCTGTCAATTTGTTTAGAAATAGAGTTTCAGTTGATTTGAGAATATGGGGAAATGAAGAAGCTCTACACGTTGTTATGACATTATATGCACTGTAGATGGACTGCCCTTTAATCCAAATTCTTCCTAACTAAAATTCACAAGCCAGGGAATATTTTACCCCGCAAAAAGTTAAGAGAAAGTCGATATTCCTTCTCTAGTTATAGACATCATGCAAGACAGACCGATGGGATTCAGGGGCAGATAAATAGTGTCTGTTTTAGAGGTGGGAGCTATTTGTTTCACGGTCAAACGTTGGCGAACCCTCCCCCGACATTGAAATCAGCAATAAGGAAGACCGACATAACTCTACAGTTGATATATGTAGTTCCAAATGTGATGCAAAACGATATGGAGCTGAGAGCAAACCAAACACTGCAGATGCAAACGTTGCACTTTGGTATTAGGGCTCCGTTGGCTTTGCACTAAAAGTAGGGTTATCAGGTAAACAGAATATTTATTTCTGACTGAATTAACTCAAAACTGTTTACATTGCCCAAGATAAACGATCCGGTTACCGTACCTCCTAGTTTCAAATAGTTTTTTTAAATATCTGAATGTTCGTTATGCTTTAGGTCATGGTTTACAGGATATAAAGATGTAAGAAAGATACTTTTCTATGTGAAACTGTGAAACGTCCTGCCCTATGTTTGATTCGCTACGTCAGGCATAGGACTTAAATTTTCCTTATAATCCTCCCTCAATGTGAAGTACTTTCTATGGGTTCTGTATGCCTTGAAATCTTTCTTTTATTGACTAATCATGTTTTTTCTTCCCTTAAGGGTTTTTTAACCTTATATAACAACGTCTAAAAACTATTAGTAGGCCTTTAGTTTAAAAAGATTTAAGTAAATTTCAAGCTTTTGTCGTTTGTGCTTTTACCTTTATCAATTTTTAGATGGGTTTACACGTTAGCACAGATACTTCCTTCCTCATTCAAGCAATTCTGTTATGCATACAGCCCATGACATAAACCGAACTTCATCCCTTCAGAAATAAGGATATAGTCTTTCGTGGAATTATAAGAGTAAATAAACATTATTCGAGGCTTCACTTCATGCCACAATTTCAGGAATTACTCAAAATTAGTTTGAATCTGACATATTCCTGATCGTTTAGAATGTTAATAATTAACATAAATCTGACCAACTAACCGAGTAGCCCCCATGAATCAGCACAGCACAAGTTGAACCTCTTAAAATTCGTGGACATCTGCGGATGATAATCCAGGAATTTATGGTAGACAGATGGGCTTCTATATACATGATAACGTTCAGTATGCACAGTCTAGTAACATGTCCTTCCTCTTATGCTTTAACTGAAACCCGGCTAATCCAATTAACAGCATTCTTTACTTCTAAAAGTGCATAAAGGATAAACTTAAAATCGATGCCATGTTTCACTGATGCTCTTGGTTGCCTTGATTCACGAAGGGTTCATTGATTGCTTTCATTTTTTACTATCACTACTGCTGCGTAGCAGGGCCATTTATTCTATATAGAAAAAGGGACTTTGATGAAGCACATGCGTGGACTTTACTCAAAATTTTAACATTTACTACGGGGTGCACTTTAAGAAATGAAAAAGTCTTTGCAAATAGCAGGAAGTTTTCATTTTCATTTTCGACAAACGTCTCCGTCGCAATATTTTCACTTGAGGCAACACAGCGCACAGAAAGACAAATACCATTTCCTTGCGTTAAAATTAATTTGTCAGTAGTTAGGATAACAGCGAATTAGTTAATCGTTCTGTCGACCCAGCTTCGTCACCTGAAGCTGAGTAGTAACTCTTTGTAAGCCGTATTTAAAGTATTCGACTGCGAATCCAAGAAACTTGGAAAGCTGCGAACAAGTCAACAATTTGGACCCCCAAGAACCAAAGAAGCTCTTTCTGTCTTAATATCCTGCTGTTTGAACACAGTAAAATTCAATGTTTGTGAAGAACTACTTCATTTTGGGCGTTTCTTGCCAATCCAATTATTCTAGGTAGTGCTGATAATGCCGATGAAGCCATAGCAGGACTGTCCTGTTTTCCTATTTCTTGTATAGAGGAATAAAGCACAACATGCTGTCCATACTACGAGATATCATTAATGCTCGTTAGCTATTTTGAAACGACGTCATCAGGACTGTATACGTGATAAATTTGATGATAAAGAATTTATAACAAAGCGCAGTTGGGAAAAGTGTAGTTTTGTGAAATCGAGTTGTTTCCCTGTTTTCAATTTTAATTTTTGAGTACGTTTGCCGAAAGAAAAATAATAAGGCCAAAAAGATCTCCGGATTTGCACTACTGCTCGGTTGAAATGGCTGCAGAGAGCTGTAAAAGCTGCTCTTTGACTGGCTTCAACGTTTTAAGGAATTATGGCAAAAATGAGCAGAAATATCCCTGTTAGCTGACATCTGTAAATTGACACGAAGTTCAATCTAAGGAAATCTGTTGTACGTAGATTGGTGATTCACAAACAATCAAAATTCTGACTATAATTTTTGTTGGCTTTTAGCTGCTAGTCTTCATTGTAACAATTACAAAAGTTATGCCTCTACTAATTTTCCTCACGAAGCCATATTATACACATTCATACATTTCTGGCAATACTACCACTAATATGAAGAATGCATTTTCCACGCTAAAGATTTTAGCTAAGATAGTCTTTCTCTAAGTTTCGCGTTTTAGCCTTATTTTAGCCCGAGTTTCTATATTCAATAGCTTAACAATTTTAGATTTCTTCAATTTCATATATTATACATGTTAATACATTTATATTAGTATTTTCATAAATCTAGCTACAGTCTTCTGTAAATCTAACAGAATAAAAATTATGAAAGCAATTAGGCAGTTTAAAACGGAATTTTTGTTTTTGCGTAAGTCCTAGGATAACGTTTTATACAACAGCACTGAAGAGTTACAAAATGTTTGTTGGTGGTACAAAAAAATAAAACTGAAGGAAAACAGCGAAAACATTTTAGTAATGTAAATATTTCTTCGCCTAACACTCTTCAGAGTACAAAATCGTCAGAATTAAAATTGAGAAGAAATCAATAAAACTTAACCCAACTGTAATTTTAAGAGAGGTCAATCAGGGCTGCCAGATTGGTGTTGTTGTGGCCAATCAGTGTCTGTGGAACTGAATGGTTAACCGAAGAGGTCCAATGGAAAGATAAATTCTTCTTGTCTGCAAAGCAACAGTGTTCGTGTTTTGATGTGAACAGATTCGGCAACAGCTAAGTGGAAAGCATATCTTGCTTTACCTATTATACGGAAGCTTTCATGAAGAGTTTCGTTAACATAAATTATTGTATCATGTAAAGTCTCCCTAAAAGAAAAGGATACTATCTTATCACAGGAGCCTTAGAGCTAACGTAGCTTGGGAGGCCTTTGCAGTAGTGTAAATGCTATGCTGTTTAATTGACAGTATAATCTAGATTGTCCATTTAGTTACTTTATCTTTCAAAGTCATTTTCCAGTTCACAGGAAAAAGCCTTTTTTTGAAACCGTTAAGCCTGATAAATATTGATATCATTGATAGCATCCTACATACATTTTAGTGTAGTCTTATTTTATGCTCTGTTATTAATCAAAGAGCTTGGGGAAATAAAATATCATCATTATGTTTGTTTAATTAGATCATGTGCAAGTTCGCAATCCATATCAATTTTTATAAGAAATAAATTAATGTGAACCATACGTAAACACAGCCGTAAAAACAGCAAAACTCCCTTTCCATTTATAAAAAGAAATATATATATATATTTTATTTTAATTGGGAATAATACCCTCTATTGCATTGGTATTATAAATATGTAACTCCTTCAATATGTATAGATGATTTAAAGCGCCTTGGCATCTTGAAGCTAAAATATGGCATACAGAGAGCACTAGAGTCCTGTCTGTTTCCTTTTAAACGCCAACACACTATATCAGAGAATCTGTCCAATGTTGTAGGGAATCTTTTAGAGTTATGGATAACAAAGTCTACAACAATAACAGGGAGTACGAAACTATTGCTCCTTCGTTTGGTTAAATGTACCTACAACCAGTTTATTTAGGGTTTAGCTGAGGGCTTGACTTACAAGAAAATGTCTCCTTGCTTGCTCAGTGGCAGCATCATGCAGCCTTGACCTTTTGGCAGCTACTGTACCTTGAATAATGATACCTGGTTATAATATTCCCCTAAACTTTTCTGTTGCCATCCTGTTTTCACTCATATGAATTTTGCCTTATACAGAACTTCTTCTTCTATATGCAAAGGGTGATTTGTTACCTTTACCAACATCATAACAAAAAATTAATAAACTAGCGCGGCGGCGGTATACTTCCATGTCTCCCTACCGCTTGCCCACATAAAAAGTATCTGGGTTCTATTTGCATGGCTTAATAATCATTGTTTGATCCTTTTAGATATTTGATAAAAGAGGATCTATATATAAAGAAAGACACTGAACATAAATAAACTGTAATTCTTTCTTTCTATCGGCATTTAAATGAAAGAATGAACATAATTCTTGCCTCATTCATTAGAGTTTCAAGGGTGGCATGGTGCCTTATAAGAAATGAAACTGGTTGAGATTGGCAAACATTTTATAAAGCTTTTATGTGATAATTTCAGATACTAGCATAAAAATGTATTGTCAGCAAGAATATTTTCAAAATGTTAAGGGAGGAAATCAAAGTGATGCCTCAGGCATACCGCTCTTGGCGTCTCCCTTTTCCGGAAATTTCTGGTCAGACCGCTTCTCTACGTTGCTGCTTGACAACTATTTAGCCAGTATCTCCCTAAAATCTACGTCAACGCTTGCGCTCCCTATCAATATTGGCAATATCACCTAAATGCTTCTTGTAACATGGCACGAGACATCAAGGGCGGTTACTTTCCTTTTTTCGGGGACAACAAGGTAGTGCGTATTACTCCTGCATCTCGGACAGACGCTTCCCAACACTATATATTTCCCCACAGATTTCTAACTGTACTTTATATAGAAACGGAAAACCCCTTATTTTAAAAAATTAATTTCAGTTCATGGGTTTTCAAAGCCAACTTTGGAAACTTAATATTTTTATGATAATGATAATGTTGAAATCTGTACATATTATTACCATGAAATTTGACATATTTCCATAGGCCTACTTAGAGAATTTGTTTTTGCCACCTTTTGGCTTTCAAAAACGAGTATCTCAAAATCTGTTGCATTGCATTGTTAATTCTTGGTAGGAGTGATGTAGCTATATTTCAGAGCGGATTTCCACTTTAAGTAAATTTTCTTTAATGATATTGGCCTGCATCAGTTCTTACTCCATTTTAATCTCGCGTTCTAAGTGCTTCGGCAAATCTTAAACTGTACCAAGTCGTACGAAAGTTCTTTATTTTGGGCATACTGATATAGAAACAAATATAGTTGCCTGTTGAAATTTCAATATATTTTAATTTCTCGGAATTATAGCGATTTCTTAACCAAAACATTGCAAGACTGGGCAAATATTTCAATAGGAAAAGCTTCCCAGCTGGCAGGTAAAAGACAAATATCTCCATGACGTTTAAAATATGATGATGTAGAAGTAGTTACATCTCGTAGCGTAACTGTGAGACTAACTATAACTTTAATGTTCTAAACATTTTGTTGCTAAGTGATTCTTCCAATGAGCAATGATCCTGGCAAGATGAACTGCTAGAACTTTAAGGAACAGGTGCTATATCTTGCCAGGCACGGTAGTGTCTCAGTGCTCCAAGTTGGTTACAGCATTAATTTTATATATGGACGAAAATAGAATTAGTTCCTTCATAGTCAACTAACCTCTTGAGAACAGTAAAATTTATTCCAACTCAGTGTCGATACCTTGGAAATTTAAGTGGTTCATAAAGTAAGAAAAATTATTTTTATATGAATTTATAAAGCTCGAAATGAATGAACATATCCTGGTAGAATCTGATACAAGAGGGGCTAATATCAATCTCTTTCAAAGGAATTACAAAATTGTTTTGGCGTATTAAAATGGCTATTGTCAGATAATTCAAATCTTGCATATTTTTACGTCTTACCCTAAACTATTGCAAATCTCTAATACTCTTATTAACGCTGATTAGTTTCTTTCAATTTACGAAGCTTTTTTTCTTTTTGAGTCATTGTGACACAAAATGTATTTAGTAAACTGTCAACTTCAAATTTCCATAGATTTTGCGTTGATGTGAAAGTCACCGACATCTTCAGGATAGCTGTTAGACAGAAAGATCTGCTTTAATTTTACTTTTGAAAAAAAAAATCACCATGGTTTGCAGACATTTTGCTTAGACCCGACAACAAGATCAAAAAGGCCTTAGAGAAGTGGCTCCGTGACCCTACGAGTAGTTTATGCCAAAAAGAAAGCGTTCTCAACCATAACCATAAAGACCATGTGCCTTCCACAATTTGCAGCAGTTTCTACTCATTTTCTTACCAGTACTAATTAACAGCATAAAGCAGCTTGTTCCTTCTTGTTTTCTCCGAGCATCAGCTCGTACAAGGGAACGACCACCTAGGGTTTCTAAAACCAAAAACCTGAGACTCTGCCATAGGGCAGCGCTTGCTTAAAAACCTAGACTGTTGCGAAAGCGTATACGGATGACCGCATCAGTATAATAGGTAAAGCTAGGTCTGCTTTTCACTTGACCATTCTGGAATTCGTCCATATCAACCCCAGAAAACAACTGCTTTGTAGATAAAAATAATTTGCCTCCTTAAAAAGTTTTATTGGGTTGATTTTTGTTATTTTCTCTAGTATTTTTAGCCTTTTTGGGATTTTCCATGAAAATATAATAAAATGAGGGGTCCTTCTAATGAAATCTGGGCGGAACTCTTAAAAAACTGGAATTTTCTCTCCCCCCCCCCCTACAATTAGGCAGAGAAGAGTAGTTCTTAAACACTTTTCTATTTTGTCGCTAGATTGTACTATATCGAAAGACAGTTGTTCCAACAGGCAAACATTAGGTACGATCAATTATCAAGATTTGTATTCTGGAAATCTGTAGTTTTTGCTTTGCAGCTCTGACGGAATATTTAGTAATTTTCATGATTGTATCCTTGAAAAATCACTGCTGTTAAACCTTTCAGGTATCTACCAATACAGTTATGAAAGCTCTTAACGATCTTAGCATAAATCTGAAGACAACAATATGAGGGGTATTTGTGGGTAAAAAGTTGATGATAAAGTCAAATGACGAGAATTTAAACCACGCATCGTAGGCCAACATTGCATAGTAGATATGTTTAAATATAGCCTGTGTCATTCTGGGTATGTAGACAGAGTAACTAGGAATTTGCATGAAACGGCCGTCCGTCACAAAAGAAAGTCGTCATCGATTTACTAACATGACAAGGAAGAACATAAAAAATTTCGATTATTTGCAAAAATGCATCAATAGATTTGATTAGCTGAAGCAAGAAGTCCTTTCATTCTCCAGATGAGGCCAAGCCTTACTGTGCAAAAGGCCTCGGTTCTCAAGAAACATTTTACAGCGCAATAGAACTGCCAAAGTGAACTGTGTTCATTAGTGTACTGACACCTTTGTTTGGCATTTTTTATTCCTGAGAATGGGGCCATGATAACTCCGAAACGTCCTATATTAAGATCGTCAACTTAAATTTGTATTGTCTTTGCATAACTAAACCACTGCTTAAAAATTAACTAATTTTCCTTCATCAACCTCCAAATGTTCGTAGCATCTTGAATCGCAAGGGCAGTGCAGTAATGGACAGCAGCCTGGTCTTCTGATACTAGCATAAAGGACTAGGTTAGAAAAGCCCGCTGCGTTTGCCGAGCTACTAGGAGAGAATTCTGACACCCAAAGTGATTTAGCTGATTGGAAAGTAAAAATTGCATGGAACAGCCAAACATCATTTTATAACAAGCCTAACAGCCTTATAAGTCCTAAAACATAAAACTATATACCCAGGTGTGTTTTGGAAAAGATGATTGGTATTTGGTTCGTATATTTTGTATTTTTATTTAGTAACCGCTAAAGATATGTACACTGGGAAGACGAAAAGGTCCTGGGGAAGGAGGGTCCTAATTCCTAAAAGAAATGATCGTCTTAGCACAATAATCTAGGGTTTGAAAGATGTGAGATATTTTCTGTTGACCTTGATTAATGCAGCTAGATTCAGACTTCTCATTGCTGTTGCAATGACAGGACATAGTCCGCACTGATAAAAGAAGATTTGAATAGACTAAAATCCACTGTTCTAGTCGGTTGTCATACGAGAAAGAGCTTATACATCAATTACGTGAGCATAGTTATTTCCCTCTCTAATAATACAGAATTTAATTAAGTGCTTTCTACCATTTTTTAACATAAAACACAACGATTTCAAATGCTGATGTCAAAGAATGTCATATCATGATACAGTAATTATCAATATCATTTTTACTACCGTCGGCAGGACTGTAAGATGTCACAACATTTACGTTTAGAGACAAAACTCATCAACCTCAGTTTACAGACAGTGATAACATCAAAAGAACGTTACGAGAGTCCTATCTGAGAATCTATGAAATGTAATTATACTCCGATAGTTAGAATTTTCAATATTGTGGCAGCTGAAATATAATAATGACGATTGTAATGATAAGATCAAACCAAACCTGCGTAAAGCTTTCAATTCTGGTTTCTATTTAACTGCTTGCTACGGCGACGGACCCTGCTATGAAAAGTTGACAGCAGTGTTATGAACGCATTTTATTGTGGTTTCAGGTTTGATATCGCCGCTAACTATGATAAGCGGAACGAGAGAACAACCTTGTGAAATATTACATGAAGGAATCTTAACCCGACGTTTACGTTTACGCCTTCTTTTTATGACTTCGGGCATAGGTGACATCTAACAAGAATTATTACAAAAAGAACAAAATGGGATAATTTATACTCTCGCTATGGTAGTAGTTTCAAGGAAACAAGAAGTGTTTTTTAGGATCCCGGGGACACTAGCGGTGCCTACTCTGTAAGACATGGAGATAATAGGAAATTTCTTAAGGTGTTGAACGTGTTGTCAACTCTACTTGCGTTGTACTCTATAAAATCGAGGTTATACCCCAGAAACAAGGATCGCATAGCTTACGATGTCTGAGAGTGCCCTAAGTTCCATGATATTCTCCTTTATACATCTACTCCCTCAACCTAATATCGAGCTATTTTCAATAACTAGTCTACTTTCTTCCAAAGGGCTGTTCTGGCTCCTCCCACGTACTCCCTCTTGGCTTCATGTCTATCCCGAAGTGACTAAATAGCACCAAATTAGATTTCCAAACTGTCAATCAAAGCAAATCTTGAAATCACACTTGGGTCTAGACTTGTAATCAGCTCCACCACTACAGTAAAGTGCTATTCACTGAAGCGTTGAGAAGTAAAGAAGCTACTCCACCTCCGTTTACGGCAAAATCTGTCACACGTTCTGTGCTCTAAGCACACATCATGGTAACTTTTGGTAACTAATATGGATTTAGGACTCCGACACACTTTTCGCTGGATTTTCATCCTAGCTGATGTCCCCGGACCCATTATAGGAGCTGATTTCCTTCATTACTTTGGCCTGTTGGTTGATGTTAAAAATCAGCGCCTCATTGATTCTACAACTCACCTCCATGTCACTGGACTTCCCTCATCTCAATCTTCACTCAGCCCTGTTTATGCCTGCACTTCTGTGGACACACCTTATGCCGAATTGCTTACTAACTTTCCAGATATTACTCGTCCAAATTATTCAGAAACTGCTGTGAAACATTCTGTTGTACACCATATTCTCACAAGTGGACCCCCTGTTTGCAGTAGCCCGAGGCGACTTGCCCCAGATAAATATAGGGTGGCAAAGGCATAATTCGAACATATGCTCGAATTTGGTATTATTCGTCCTTCCAGCAGCAATTGGTCATCCCCCCTCCATATGGTACGCAAGAAGTCCCCAGGTGACTGGCGCCCCTGTGGTGATAATCGTGCTCTTAACCGTCATACAATCCCAGATAAATACCCTATTCCTCATCTTCAAGATTTTACTTCTTCTCTTTCTGGCCGCACCATTTTTTCCAAAATCGACTTATTGAGAGCTTATCATCAGATTCCTGTCGCTCCTGATGACATTAAAAAGACTGCTATCACTACTCCTTTTGGCCTTTTCGAATTTATCCGTATGCCCTTTTACCTCCGAAATGCAGCACACATCTTTCAACGATTTATTGACGAAGCATTAAGAGGTTGCCTTTTGTTTATTCCTATCTCGATGATCTCCTAATTGCCAGTTCCTCACCAGACGAACATCTTGCACACCTTCGACTTCTCTTCACACGCTTATCTGCACATGGTATCATCATCAACCAACAGAAATGTGCATTTGGACAGTCTTCCCTTCATCTTTAAGGACATTCTGTCACTTCTGATGGTATCTTTCCTTTTCCTGACAAGGTAAAAGTCATTCAAGCCTACCCCAAACAAATTTTTGGGTCTAGTTAATTTTATCGGCGATTTATTCCCAATTGCGCCCAGATTTTATTACCTTTGACGAATCTTCTCACTGGAAAAAGTCCGAATTCCAATCGTTCTATCCCATGGTCACGTGATTGCCAACAAGCATTCGACAGCATTTAATCTACATTAGCCAACTGCTCATTACTTGCACATCCTCTTCCCGATGCTCCTCTATGTATCATGGTCGATTGTTCTGATTACGCAGTAGGTGGAGTACTACAACAATTTGTAAATAATGTCTGACAACCATTAGATTTTTTCTCCCAACGCCTCAAGCCAGCTGAAACACGTTACAGTACATTTGGCCGTGAACTTTTAGCGATTTTTCTCACCATCAAACACTTTCGTCACTCCCTTGAAGCCCGAACCCTCTGCATCTATACAGATCACCGCCCGCTTATTCACTCTCTAAATGCTAGCAATGACAAGTATTCTCCCCGTGAAATCCGCCACTTGGATTACATTTCCCAAGTTTCTACCGACATCCGTCATATCAGTGGTAAGGAAAATGCTGTTGCTGATGCACTTTCTCGTTTGGCCATCCATCCTCTCCATTCTTGCTCTACTATCGACTTAGAAGCTATTGCTACAGCTCAATTACATGATAAAGAATTACAAGATCTTCAGCACAATAACACTACTTTGTTAGAATTCTCTAGCATGCCTCTTCCATCCGCAAATTCAACTATTATCACAGACATTTCTACCGGTCAGCCTCGCCCATTTGTAGCATCTGGATTTCGACGTAACATTTTTCATTCTCTTCACAACCTCTCTCATCCTGGTATCAAAGCCACTCAACGATTCACCGTTATTCTCATGCACCCCTTGGATCCTTTTCAGCCCCTGATGCCCGATTTTCTCATGTGCATCTTGACTTGGTTGGTCCTCTTTCTACGTCTCAAGGATTTACTTATTTGTTAACTTGTATCGACCGATTTAATCGCTGGCCTGCTGCAATTCCACTCTCTAACATTACAGCTGACACAGTTGCACACGCTTTTATCTTACATTGGGTGGCACAATTTGGAACCCCCACTGTCGTTACTACCGACCGAGGCAAGCAATTTCAGTCGAATCTCTTTGCAGCATTATTGAAGATTCTTGGATGCAAACATCTACGCACCACTTCTTATCATCCTTCGTCTAATGGTATGATCGAACGCTTCCATATACAACTCAAGAACTCACTTAAAGCTTATCCACATCCATCTACTTGGACAGAAATTTTACCCCTAATTCTACTTGATATACGATCCACCGTTAAATCCGATCTTGATTGCACTCCTGCTGAATTGGTTTCTGGCACCACTCTCCGTTTACCGGCGGATTTGATTTCTTCGCCGGCTGATACTTCATTTCCCGATCCCACTATCTACGCTGATCGTTTAAAGACCTTCATGCAGCAAGTTCATCCTACTCTTCCTCAACATCAGTCACGCCCAAGTTATATTCCTCCCGATCTCGCAACTTGCACCCACGTTTTTCTCAGAGATGATTCAGCTCGACCACCACTACAACCTCCTTATCATGGTCCTTATAAAGTCATTTCACGTCGGAACAAGCATTATATTCTTCAACTTCCAACAAAAAACGACTCTGTGAGTTTAGATCGCCTCAAGCCTGCGTACTTGGAACTTTCAGACACTAATGAAACATCAGATTCTTCTATTTCTCATACAGACTCTCCTACTCCTAGACAAACCTCCACGCCTTGTAGTGATCTCGATCGACGAGAAGAACAAAAGTAGAGCGAAATAAACTTAGATGGTATGGGCATGTGATGAGAATGGATGAGGAGAAGAAACAAAAGAAGTACTTGATG
>JAAAKL020005620.1:0-19047 GCA_010016065.2 Carybdea cf. marsupialis auct. non (Linnaeus, 1758)
ATAATACTCCCGTTACTTCATCGAAAGTAAAGGTTACAATATCCTGATCGAAACTCTTTTATTGTAATTCTAACTAGCTACGTCATAAAGGGATTCCCCTTTCTCTCGAGTTATCATGATGCGACCAGGCAAGTGTAACGTTACAATAGATTTAGATAACCAAATTGACACTGGTGGGTCCCCGCACAGTTTTGACATTTTTTGGTCGTGTCCTTTCCAAATTTTACTACTTCATACGCACATCACGCAAACTTTCTTTCACAGCACAACTGCACGCCAGTAACTATCATCAAAAGTAACTGGTCTTAATGATATAATCCTCCAAGAGAGCAGCCGCTTTATCATGCACCTCAACACGTCACATTTTTGTTCTAAGCTGTTCAGGCGTGTGGATGACTCACCACTCCCAATACGTGATGAGCTTAACGGGCGGTATGCGACAGATCGACTGCTTGTTTAACATAAAGCTGATCAACGAACCTAAATGACCTCGTGAAATCCTTGAAAGGAAAATCAAGGTCAAGAAAAGAGCTGTCGATGTTAGTAAGAAGGAGGTGAGAACTTGTACTACGTTGTTGGAAGGCAGTGAAAAAATGCATAAGAGTAAGCGTCAAATATAGCGGAACTCCGCTTGCAGGCCATTTCATTTTCGGGACCACCGGCGTAGGTGGACCACTTTTCTGGGTTGCGACATTTTTTTTTCATTACTCACTAGGCTCTATTCGTATCCAGATAGGTGTTATTTAGTCCAAATGGACCTTTTTAACCTTAATTATGGGAGCCAACTGACCTTGTTGGCATGAAAGCTGATCCTCAACGAAGACGCGGTAGTCACTCAGCATAAAGACGGGAAAGCCAGTCGGTGCTTAACACCTCTAATCACCTGTAAATTTAACCATTCATAGTTGGTACATAATTACAACACCATGTTTGAAAGTGCCTTTGGTAATTGTATTTTAATTTTGCATTGTGAAAAAGACAAAATAGTGATCACATTTTTATTTTCTATAAAGGTTAATTTCAAAGTGATGATGATAATTACAAAACTAAACGAAGTAGCGAATTCATTTCAGTACTTAAAAGCTCTTTTCGTCTGTATTCGCCAAGCGTCAGCTTCTATGAGGAAACAATCACCTCGGGTTTCAAAAACCAAAAACACTTATAAGCAATGTGACTCTGCAATAGTGCAGCACTTGCTCGAAAACCCAGACTGTGCCAACATGTATACGGATGAGCTCTTCCTTATCATAGTCAAAGCTAGGTCTGCTTTTCACTTGACTGTTCTAGAATCCTTCCACATCAAAGCAAGAAAACCGTTGCTTTGTAGACAAAAAGAATTTGTCTTTTCATCGGGTCTTTACGGTTAACCATTCAGTTTCGCGGAGACTGATTCTTCAAGACAACAGCAATCTGGCTGAGTTCTGATTGGCTATTTTGAAAACACAGTTGGGTATAAATTTTTGATTCCCTTTTCGATTTTATATTTTGAATAATTTGTACTCTGAATAGTGTCAGACAAAAAAGGTTTTTAAGTACTAAACATGAATACGCTGAATCGTGCAGTTTTATTTTTCTGTACCATCAACAAACTTTTTGATGATTATTACATAATCTGGTGATCAATTCTTTATAATTTGTACTACAACATCTCAGTGCTATGCTGTACAACATAAAACTCTAGATATAGATGATTTGTATAAATAAGGAAATTAGTAAACTTTGGTGATAATGTTCAACAGTCAAGTTTTCTGTTAAAAATTGTCAATAAAGCAAAACCAAACAAAAATTTTAAGTCTTTTTCAGTCATTCCACAAAAAATGAACATAATATATGCCCACTGGCTAACCTTGACCATCGATGGCATGGTCATTTCTGGTGAGGTCAGGTCTCCAGGGTGATCTCTGATAAGTGGGCCACTTGACGTGCTTCCACTGCAGATGAAATTATAATACGCTTTGTCTACCGATGATAAAAAGTTAATGTTAAAAAGCAAATACGACAACCAAACAGCGCAGGAACGACATCCAAAAGGTGAGTATCAGACATTTAGCATAGGGCAGAATAACAGTATCTTGTCTTGTGGAAACGTGAGACCAGTGACGGTGGAACAGGGGGGCAGCGGGGCCCATGCCCCCTAAGATTTGCCAAATCTCTTTATTTTCCGTGACCAATTTTAGCTTTATCAAAACAGAAATTGATTGCGACAGACATTGTGTCACATTCACAGCAAAATATGCATATTGAGACACAACAGATTTTGCTTCTGCAAACTGTGGAACGTGAAAAAGTAAATTTGAACCCAGCATACTTGGCTCCCCCAATCTGCTTTACCTTCCCCCGAGACAGAGATATAACTGATAAACTACCAGTAACCTTTGCTAAGCCGATGGGAACAGCACATATCCATACCGAAAGTAGCAGACACGTAGAAAATTACGTTCATAAATCAGATACTATGATACATGAAAAGCAGAAATTGACGTACCTTGAAGTGTGTCTTTTCACAATGACAGCTAACGGAACCCAGAATACAGCGATCAGAAATCCCAAGGAGAAGTTAAGCATCGACACGGTGACCACAATTAACATTAAATACACCAAAGAAATCAGTTTCTGAAATTTCCAATGCTTCGGCGAGGACTGAGGATATACGATTCTGCGGGTTAAAAATTACGAAAAATAATATCAGTACTTAACGATAAATTGGGGGAAGGTGACATTATCTAACAGAATAACACTACGGGAACACAATTATAGGTAACGAGTTAGAGAATGAACACAGTAACTCATCAAATCCAAAATGTTTGAAACCTCTATATTATAAGACTTGGCTTAATGGTGGGAAACAACGGGAAACAAGTTCAATACGCAATTTCTTGCAGGAGAGTACGGGAAAGGATGTGAAGTGACTCAAGGTTGTTATATGAAAGCAGCGCAAAGCGGATGCAGAATATGACTAATGTCAAAAGCAGAAGAACATCTCAAATATTTCCGGAAAGACGTTCAATCATGAAGGGCAACTAAATTACTAACCTAAATACGTTTGAGACCGTACAAGCACAGTGGCTCGTTAAAATTTGCAATTACGCATGTTAGAGCAAAGAAATCACCGGCTTATTGAAAATAACAACAACTGTTTTGTCACATAAAGTCCGCTTCTTTTTGGTACTTTGTGAACATGGTTGACTCGTTTTGATGGTCTATGCTTACGGGATGTCTTTGTGTGGCATTATAACCTGAGCCCAATTCGACCATGTTTAAATCTGCAATAAGTGCCTCGCTTACGTCTTACGAGCAAATTGTAATGACGTAGTCAGCCTTGGGCACCGAAGCAAGTGATCAAACGACAACCATGCGGCTGCAGCGCAGCTCTGCGTCATTGTACAAGGACCAGTAGCTTAATACATCAAACAAGAATACACCTTAGACTTGTTTCTCTCCTATCGCGAAAACTGGTTGATTACGACCTGGTAATTTCTTCATGTGACAATTACTCTTCAAAGATGACAAAAGAGAAAGCTCCCTACATATATGTACTCTAAGCGACATTTACAAAAAGAAAGAAAGATTTTAAAGCCAATAAAATCAGCATAGAGGTGCTTAAGCCCCATATACAGGGTGCAATATGTTGTATCAACATGTTGAACACAACTCGTTCTAAGGACTCTGTCTTGTTGTACAACTGGGTTTCACAACTGTGTTTTCATTTGGCACAACAAAAATTGTTCTGATTCAGTTAGAGAGAAGTATGGCAACTGAAACTCAGGCAACTCGACCATTCCCGTCTTAAAACGTCTATGAAATAATGTAAATTCTACCCTTCCTCACTCTCCTACGACCTTCATAAATACATCGTCCCTTCGGTGATTCGCCACAACATGTGGTGAGAAGTAGAACCTGTTCTATTCTAAAATCAGCTGTATTTACATGTTCCGTGAAACAAACATTGTACAGCCTGGTTCGTGTTGTATCAACTTGTTGCACCGTGTATACGGCGCTTTAGTAAACAGACGTTGCAAGGCTTCAAATTTTGAATTAACGAGTGGTGAACGAGAAACATGTATCCTAAATTATTACATCACGAATATTTTTACTTTAGCATAACGAACTACGGTACGCATCAGGACCAGCCTCGTTGGGTGAGACGGGGAAAACATATGTCGATATGACACCACAACGAGGTTTTCGTTGTACACTTGAATTTCTCCGATAACAAACACGTTTGGCCTCGTCCTAGTTAATTGTAAAATCGGCCAAGGCAGACAAACGGCGAGACATATATGCTTTGAAGACACTATGATGTCCTGTGTTTCTAGAAGGAATGGAACACAAAGCCATTTGCAAAAAAGTTGTCTCAGTTAGTGTAATACCAAATAACAATGAAAGCTTTCGTTAAAATGCTTACAGATATAGTAACAACGAGTAGACTAATAATTTACGGCTGCATCCTCCGATAACTTTATCATATGAGCCCCCATAAAATTCCTTATTAAATCCTTAATGAAGCATCTTCGAAGACGTCCGTTGGCGCACACATGATGAAATAATCTTTTCATATGGAAAGAAGATGGCAGATTTCATGTAGTTAAACGCTCATCAAGGTTCTGCGATCGCATATAGTTGACGAAAAGAAACAAAATTATAATCTTATCTTCACTTTCTGATTAAAACAAAAACCTTCCACGAGAAGGTGAATCTGGGAAAAAGGATAGACAAGTCCAAACCTATGAAAATACACTTAAAATGAACATACTTGGTTAAGGAACCGCAGCTGCGGTTCTGTGCTTCACATAAATAGTACATACTCTGTGTACGATACTCTGAGAAAACAGGCGCGATAGTTCTCTCATAGAAGACCAGGCCTCACGACAACATGACAGTACTACGCAATCTACGTGATGTAAACATTGATTAAAAATGACATTAATAAGCATATAACTGAAAACTGGTTAAATAAAATCGTTTGGCGAGTAACATAATCACTGAGTAAACTATTGTGATATAAGCTGGACAGGCTAGGCCAAGGCAGTAAGAAGCATTCCAAAAATATAAAAGGGACCCTTGCTGTCACCTGTAATTCGGAAAGGATTAAAGATCTTAAAATATGAGCAGCAACTTCTAGCGATAGGTTTAAAATACCTTTACCGAGGAGAAGGTGTTCCTAGACACAAGTTCAATGGTTCGCATCCTTTGCAAGGAAAAATTGTCACCTGAAATTTGCATTTGCAGATGCCAAGTGTGTCATCACAAATGGGAAGTACCCAAAGGCTGTGGAGCATAACTTTATCTCTCTATTTTATGGAACACTTAGCATTTAGGACTTAGAAAGAGGGAGAGAGAGGAACGCTTTCTAATCCATCTTCTCGTTTTCTACTATTCGTCTACAAGCCTTTGGATTGTCCTTTCTCTTTCTCTATCCCTTATTTTTCTTTTCTCGCATCAGCTTCTTAAGAGTACACAGTTTCACAGTTAAAACATTCAAATCTTCTGGCTCCCTGTGTTTTCCTGCGAGCCAAACTTCCAACCAAAACATCCCTTCCCTCTCGAATAACATAACGTTCTCGTAAAACTTCAAATTTAGTTTAAAGATATTCATTTAGCCTTGAGAATTATTTTATTAGTCTCTTAAAGTCTGACACAGTGTCGTGCTACATTCGAAATGCGTTCATTGTGCCGTGAGCTCGTGTTCCAATGGAAGGTGCAAGAAAAGAAAAGGCGATACAGCTGTGAGCCCGACTTCAGATAAGAACTAGTCAACTTTTCGATATTTTTGTATTTCTTGAGAAGCGCCGAGAAGTTGCCAGGTATGCCATTGATGACGACATATCTCACACAGTCGTCTTACTTTTTCCTCTGCTACTACTTACAAGTCTAACTGGACTTTTAGGCTTTCTTTAACCTTGTTTAACTATGCTGGAGGATGTCTACCGCGGCTCTTTACCGTTACAGAGTGCATATCCACCAAATAAACACACACACACACACACACACACACACTGTAAATGGAATCGGTGTTTTCAAGTAGTCTAGCCTTCATAAACCGTGTTGAAAACCAGAATGAAAATGTACACGAAAATGATTCTAGAAACGATGAATTCTTTAATCTGATGGTAGATACTCCTAGTGGGCTGTAATCGACTGATTTTCCATACAAGTATAACTCATGGAGGATAAAGACCAAGAAGCTAGTTATATACACATCTCTTATTAACCGGACTCTTTTTCATGTAAACAGTTCATGATATCCATACTTTGTGTCACTGCAAATGTGAACCGTTGTGTGACCAATGGGCGAGACCAACAGTTAACATCATCACTCGCTGATTGTCTCTGTGCATCTATAGTACATTCTCGCCCTAGATATCACTACTTAAACTTATTCATCATATTCGCTTATAGGCTATTCCCCTTTCCAACGAAAAGAAACGGCCAGAAGTCCGCCGTTGTTGGGAGCTGCTTTCACAGTGCCATCGACTGACTGCTTCCGCACAGCCAGGTCCGACTTTAAAGCTTCAACACTTCCACACACGGAACTTCTCCAGGGACTTTTCTCCTAAATCAGCTATGATTGATCAATCTCAACACAGAACAGATCAAACAACTGGAAAATTGTTTTTAAAACAGTAACAGTCCCTGATAATCGAAGATGATGAAATAATTGAGACCTTGAGAACGTCAACGTAGTTTGTCTTGCTAGTAATTTCCATTGGCACTATTCCACGCTATCAAACTAAGCCGTTTTTCCTGTAAATTATGTTCACGGCGGAAAACCTTATTCCAAATTTAATCCCGAAGATAAAATGGCAACCCAAATGAAACTGCCGTTACCCCCTGATCAGAATATGTCTATGAGGATCTAAAGAAGATCGCGTTATTAAATCTATTTATTCCACTTTTCTTTTCCGAGCATGATAGGCCTCTTAGTATTAAACATGTACTTAAAGGCGCCGTGCTTATTAAAAGCAATTCACTTTAGACAATGAAGTGCGGTATAAAACAAATAAAATGCGTCGACGAAAAGACTAATTTCTCTGAAAGTTTCGCTAGACATCTATCATATCCCAGTTTCGCATAAATTGTTAACAAAATCCTATATATCATCAGAAAAACCTCCTTGATTTAATTACTTGAGTACATTTTAAGTTGTATAAGAAGTTGTTACTTATATTAAAGGAGGTACAGTCGCTGGGCAATTTTTTAGATTGCAATCAAACGTTGAAAGAAGTCAGTTCGCTTCATGCTTCTCTTGAGGCTACTTCATTGTCTACCAAAAATTGTAACCACATCTTTTCGGTCATGTGTAGTACTAAATAAAAACATTAAAAACTCTGATAAAGAAATAGTTTCTATGACAACGTGCGGTTGGTTTAGATACGTTAACTATATTTTCTGCATAAATCTCAGGGCACTAATGTTCAAAATATGATGAACGACAAAACCAGATTCATACTCAAGCTTTCAATCGCTAGTAAACCTTCCAGGCCCTCATGTACTCGACAATACAGTCAGTATTTAAACTAGTTTCAACACATGACCACAGAACAGGATAAAAATTTCAGTTCAATTTGACTTTTATGCAGCGTTCTCGTTTATTGTTCCTAGAAATATCAAGGGCTTGCACTTAAGAATTCACTGCAGGGCCTTTTTTAATAACAATGAGTTAAGATAAGGAGGCACAATTAGCATTCACAAGGGTTTATTGCTTTTGAAGGAACACAGAAAATCATTAACATATACATGAAAACAAAATACGTCAAAACAGCAACGCTGAGGAACACCGCATTTTGTATTTATTGAAATTTATACCATAACACCAAAAATCTGTTTCTATATCAGTATTGGAGCGAATCCAAACTAGTCCCTGCTTGCAGACAAACCTTTGACATAAATCCATTGGTAAAACACTGATGGCCAATAGTGACAAATCCTTCATAGTTCTATAAAAATTATAGCAGTGTATTTATCTCTCTCTAATTATTGATATTTCACAACTAGAGGCTGGTGCGTTAATAAAGGCTTGCAAATGTTGAAAATAGCTCCTAAAATAAGATAACGGACAAGCAATCAGGCAATTTGTGAGGCACTAACGAAACTGAATATCACAAAACTTGTCAAGCAAAGATAGGCCTGTAATTTGCTATCTGCTAAAACGTGATGGACTACTATCCATGGTTAAGTTACATGACGCGGAGGAGGTATTATTCTGAATGCGGTGGGAAAGTGTGACGTCACGATTTTAGAAATTTTTGAATTACGGGGATAAAACTCAATTTTCATGTTACCCTATTAGTGAAAACGCCAATGGCCAAAATTGAGAGTGATGACTTTTCCCAACAGCGAGATATCAGCTTTCAAAGTTTTGAATCTCTCTAACAAAACCCTATTATTTAATGCTGGTTCCTAACTTAAGGAACTAAGGAATAGCAACAGAGTTTTGACCAGAGTTTTTGGAGATTCAAACGCCTCTAGTTTAAACACTATATACACTACAGATCTGGTATTTTGGGAAACAGCCTCTTCCAAACTTGCCTTTTGATATCTGGGGTCAAATCGTACTACTTTTAAAATTTGTAATTTGTGACGTCATCACTTCCCCTTCGCATTGCGTAGGGCTGTATGTATGTCGCTGTTGGCAGAAATTGGGAGTTAATGCAGCGACTAAAGAAATAGGAGTATGCAGTCAACGGGGTTCACTTAACTCAATTGGTGGAGTAGAAGCCGCGATTGCACGACTCACCAGTTCAAATCATATTTGTGTAATTTTTTATTTCTCTACGATCTTTTACAAAGATTTACTTTTATTAGCAAGATTCTGTCTTCTCACTTTGTGGTTCACGACGAGTGGATAAATACAGGGAAAAATCTGTAAAATCTTCCTAAATTAAATGTTAAATTTCTTCGACAGTTATTCCGGATAAAAGTTAAATCAATTTACAACGTAAACCCTGTAATATTCAATGTATGATTGATGTCCCGACGAATAATGTAAGCGAAAATGATCGTCTTTGCGACTCTGAGAACATGTCACCAATACCGATGTCACCAATATTGAAACTACTTACGACTGACTTTGCACCAACTTTATGGCTGCCAGAAACAATCGCCAATATAAGCCAATTCTGATTTAAGGATCGTTTGAGACTCATCGCACTTATTTGCGCTATATGTAAACTAGTTTTAGCAAATCAATGCAACTGTTTGTGGTGCATACGAAAATCTCTAATTGTCACCTTGGGATTAAGACGTGTTGACAAGCTTGGACCGATACGATTCTGGCCCAACTTAAATTTGAGGGGCTTTCTGGTGCATCTGTTTATGGCTGTTTGCGACTCAATGTCATCGACTGTCAATTTGATCGCCTGTGACGTATTGGAAACAGAAGCAATACCATTTTCTGGATTTTCTAAACTGAATTTACGTGACGCGAATGGAAGAAATTCCCAAGGCACTGTCGTAATGAACGAACCTTACATCAGTTCGAGGAGACTCATAGAGAAAGGACCTGGCCTAGTTCATTCTCTATGAGAAACCCCCAGTAGATGAAATGTACAGCTGATTCAGACGTCAAACGTAGAAAGTGTTAAAATGCACACCAAGAATTATTACATTATTGGTGATAATAGATGTAATACCTCTTACTTCTGGCAGTCTTCTTGTCAAACAAAGAGCTCTGGGAAGGTTCTATTTTCCAAATACCATTTTCTGGATCTTTTAAACTGAATTTACGTGACGTGAATGGGAGAAATTCCCAAGGCACCGTCGTAATGAACGAACCTTACATCAGTTCCAGAAGACCCATAGAGAAAGGACCTGGCCTAGTCCATTCTCTATGAGAAGCCCAGAGTACATGAAATGTACAGCTGATTCAGACGTCAAACGTATAAAGTGTTAAAATGCACACCAAGAACTATCACATTATTGGTGATAATAGATGTAATACCTCTTATTACTGGCAGTTTTCTTGTCAAACAAAGAGCTCTGGGAAGGAAAGCAGACCTTAGTGAAGAGACAAAGAGGATTTCGGATCAAAGTACGGCTTTTCAGACTTTTCACTGTAAAGTATTTCCTTTTGATATACTACGAACCATATCCTTTACAATATCGTAACAATGAAATTCCTCCAGATTAATAATTAATAGATTTTGGAATCTGAGCAGTTCGCCGCCTATCTGGCTCCAAATCGCCGCCTTGACTGATTTAACAAGACGAAGTAACGAGCCAGATTGTTTGAAATCTTGTTATTTTCGAGGATTCGATTAACAGCGGTAGGTTTTATACATAAAAAGTTCACCATATGAACCAGGTCTAACCTACCTTGGACATCGGGGACAATTTTGGAAACAGTGGCGAAAAGATTGAGGTCTTATAAGCTAGCAAACTGAGAATTCACAACATTCTGGCTTATAAGTAGGGTATCAAGAACAGAAAGGAGCCATTTTCGTTCTTAAAAGCTTGTTTTTGTCTGGCACTCCCCAGATCACACACCATCGGAATGGTGGTTTTTTTCTATCCTTAGACTATTACATTGTCTTGTTTTGTGCTCCCAGGCGTGCCAATCGGAACAAGTCTTTAAGGACCAAAATTTTGTCTTAAAGCTTTGTACCATAAACACTCTTTAAGTGCAGCACCGTAATCTCTTCATCCTGGTGTCTCCGATAAACAGACTTTGCACACAGAGACTTTCAAAGGAATCATCTCCGTGTATTTTCTTAGCATCAGTCCATTGAGGGGCTGCTAAACATCAGCCGACAAAGCTGTTGTGTTTTAGGGTTTTGTTTCATACCCTGGACTTAGCCTTGCTCGTCGAGTACTAAGGAAGAGGCTTCGGTGGAAGAAAAAATGCGTTGTAAGTGCAAAACACAAATGCTGCCATGGGTAGATAAACTCGCAATTTTTTATTGATTCTTTTCGAACTGAAGCATCAGCCTGCATTACATAGCAACCGCACACCTCCTGCAGTGGCGGCAATGCTGTTAACCGATAAACGTCGTTACCAATAGCGACTAGCGGGAGTTATTTGTCATTGCAACACACCGGTAACTAGGATCGAAGTGTTTTTGCTAAGAACCCTTGACCTCTCGGTTTAAGCATCGTCAAAACAGTCACGTCCAGCTATACTTTCACTCATAAAATGTGAGCTTCTGAGTATTTCAAAAAATTGCGGGAGCCATGGTAGTCCTCGTTTTACGTTAGCAGGCTAAAGGAATTGTCCAATCAGGTCTTGACTTCATTAATCGCTTTGGCGGGAAAAGTGAAGAGCAGCAACGAATGAAGCAAAATTTTGTCGTTAAACCAACAGTAAGTATGAACTGTGTTTTAGCGCGAGCCACGGTGAGCAATTTCACAATTTAAAATTAAAGTCTTGGCAGTCTAATACTATTGGTAAAGGCACTTGGCCTGCTCCAAACACTCATTTACCACGTTAATCGACACAGTACCGACTCGCACAAGTGAAGTAAATCGAGTCGCAGGCCTGTCAGGGATATAATGAAATGTGCCTGGTTTTAAGCCTGACTTTAATGTAGTCCTTCGTACTGCATTGTTTGAGGCATTAGGTTTCGCTAGAGCTTGTCTATCAGCACCGGTTAAAAATTATACGAGATTTCCTGTTTTACCATTAATATTATTTTTGTTGGGAACTCCAACGAAGCCTACGATTACCAAACAGGTGATCACAGTTACAATTGGATTAATTTTCCCCTTATTCGTAGTTTGTTCAAGGGTATCTCGGAGGAGGGCACAGTCGGGCTATAGTACTTACGCGTCTCCCAGAAATACACTCGATATGATAACAGAATGAAGTAAACAAAAAACTTTATCCTCTTTATTCAGATCTACCTCTCTCCAAGCTTTCTGCAACACGGTACCTGTATCCCCTCCTTAACATTTCTGGGTCTTTGTCTGAGTTAAGTTTGGTGAAACAGTCCACCAGGTTTCATGCAGTACGAAATTAATTGGAAGCTTTCATAGCTCTATTTAATGTCCGAGATGAGTTTAAACGCCGCACTGAAATTATGTGACTGTCACGACCGCCAGAACTAGCCCTATGTGGTCTATATTCCAAAATCACACAAAGCTAAAACAAAGACAGTAATTGTCAGTACGATACCTGAGCACGCACAAAAACAATCTGCATCTGGCAACTTATTCTCCTGGGATACATTGATAGATACTAGAAAAGGGGCTATCTATACCTGCATTTGTATCTCATTTGAATACATCTTCACTAGTATGGAAGGCCTTCTCTCATATTCTGATACTATTATTACATATTTAGCAATTTTTCTATCTTCTATACAATCCATGTACAGAAGAGGGTCAGCTTGTTACCATCATGTGGTGAGGTTTTCCGTCCAGCTTAGATCTGCTCTCCTGTACTGTTAATTGGATATGTGCTTTACGATTGTATGCAATGTCACCGTCTAATACTCGAATAATACTCGTTGAGCACCTAGAAAGGTTAATAGGAATACTTCTTTGTACAGAAATTTTTTCTCTTAGCAGGAGCGAGGTTTACAAACGACGGCACTGTCAGTTTAGGGCATTGGGGGCACGTCACCCCCAGCCCTGCGAGCTTTCAAATACTGTACCTTCATACACCTTTTGGGGTAAAGTGCACACTAAAATATACCTCAAAATACAGTGGAATCCCCCCAATCTTTTGCTTGATAAGGAGGCACAGTTGCACGGAGTAAAGAAGGCGGATACTTACTCTATTTGTAATATCTACTACGTAAAGTACCGTCTAGCACTCACCTGTTATAAGGATGTATTTCTACTTCTTAGGCTTGGAGTCTGAATATTGGGTATCCCTCAACTATAATTGCCGTAGCTTTCCATAAAGGTTAAAACACTTCAGCTGCTTGAGATGAAGGTGTACAATTGGACGAAAATACCTACAGGTTTGTCTCAGAACAGAAGTTTATAGAAAGACTACAATCAACAAGTAGAATATAGGCTGAAGTGAAGTGTTGGCTATGATTGAAGTTGAAACTGTACTTGAGACTGCCCTTCTTTTTCATTCAGGAATGCAGTGTCTGTCAATAATTCTATTTATAAATATATCAAACAGCCACGTGCGTTTAATGATATATAGGATCTTTGGGACTAGAAAAAAATGTAAATCGTTCCATTGTCTGTAGCTTTGATTGTATTACTTAAATATGTGTGGTATAAAGTGACTTGTAAATTTGCCTGATGATCGTGAATACGTGATACTCGGAGTAGCGAATTTCCATATCTTTTCCTTTAGTGTTTCTTTCTATACTGCTCTACATTTATGCATCGAGCACTCTCGTATGATCAGATGATCGTCCTGATTGTAGTTACGTAAATACATACATACATACATACATAAATATATACATACAACTTTACGTGTCAGTACTACGCCAGGACGCAGAGCAGCAATTATCAGTGACGTTAGATGTAGGTTTCAGGATCATTAGCCAATCCTTTCTATGATGGTTATTTTTGTTAAGTGTTAATCATATCATAGCCTGACTTTCATTATCTCGATTTCGTTCTATCACAGTAGTTATTTCCTGTACGTTATTAGTCGTTTCCTTTTGTAACTCTATTGTTCTTTGTACATACATTCCTCTGTTTTTCCCTAAAGATGTTAGATTTAATCTAAGTTAACTTGAGCTCAGACGAGTGTGACTCTCACTCTCTCTCTCTATGAATATGCTTCTATTTAGAGTCTAGTTTCTCCAACACGATTCGTGTACAATTTTACCGTAAAATCTAGTTACTTTTACAGCTACTATTTCATTGATGCAATTTTGATCTTTCATGCTTATTTATCAGTTTTTTAACAATGGCCTCCACTGATGGCCCTCATGCGCATGTATGGTAGGACCGTACTTAAGATCGCCCTGTCTTGAGAACGAGGTAGTAAAACCTATTCCGAAGAAATTAACAACGAATAACGCGTTTAATATGGAAAGGAAACCTTATCGCCATCCATCACATGAGCTACTGCGTAGTCCATATGCGCCTAACACCGACTACTTTGCGGTCGCTTTAATACAGATGTGAATACCAAAGGTAATTTATTCAAGGTAATTTACCCGAGGTAATTTATTCAAGGTTAATTTATTTACGGTAATTTATTTAACGTAATTTATTCAATGTAATATATTCAAGATAATATATTCAAGGTACACAGAACATTAATACTTGGTTAAACTTGTCTGCTTCACAATTACAAACAAATTACTAATGTTAAGGTGACTCTAACTACTAAATGATAGTCAATATACTTCTTATGTGAGTCTTACACAACCTCGTAGTGTAGCCAATATGAGCGAAGTAATGATAGACAAAGCAACATTGCCTTTTCCGGACAAAGAGCAATCCTGATCTTCATTCATATATAATGTAGAATCACTTTAGCAATTAGCCACCTTGCACCACGATTCCACTTCGAAATTTCAAAGGACATAAAAATGTCTTATTGAAAATACACGTCTTGAATGACAATTTCCATCTTGTCTTCCTGTTTCTTGACATAGCTTCAAGAATCATAATCAACCTTCCCGCCTGCGTGCCTCCTGCTTCACTCCCTCCCTCATCACTGTATCTACCTGCCCACCCACTTACTTACGTACCTACCTTCGCACTTACCTACCTGTTTCACTATCTACTAAACCTAACTACCTACCCATCTACATCCTAACTTTAACTACTAAATACGTACCTATCTATGTAATTGTCTATCGACTCGTATACATTCCTATCTATCTACTTAACTACCTATCCCCTCATACCATCCTATCAAAGTTTGCAGTTATTGCAATGTACTTTGATATATATATATTTAAGCAGAAGAGGTATGATTATGTTGATATTTTCCTCGACATTACACTGTCCTTACTAAACATGAATAATTTATCTTCCTCTTTAACTCCCTTCTAGCTTTGATGACATATCATACTAGTTTAATTTCCAGAGTGAGTATGCCAGATACTCCATTAGTTTAACAGATAGCACACAAGAAAGAACGGCTTTGAAATCTCTGTTACTGAAAGTCACAATGTTGGCGTTAAAGAAGTAGTTGAAAACGCTTGTTATGTTAATTCAGCACTGCAATCCCTTAACAGTGCTGCACAGTCCTACGAGCGTATGATATCGTCATTTCAATGTGCTAAATGGGGATTATCTCCACCAAACTTATGGAGTTTGAGAACTTTAAGCCTCTTGACAGACATAGAAAACACTAGAAACTCGGTCTTAAAAACACTGTTTGGGTGTCTTTGAATATTCTCCGTTATGTTGTTTAAAATAGACCGTCTTGGATTCCCTTACTGACACCGAGCTCTTGCTTCTCGTAGATTCAAAATACGCTGAAACACGCTCTACTACCGTAGAGTCGACACCTGCGCACTAGTCCCTCTACTTTCAGTCTTTCCAAAAGATATGCAGGTGCTTCGACAAGGAATGACCAGCGGATGTACATCTTCTGCGAACATGCAGTCAAAAGGACAAATGATATGCAAGAAACTCGTCTTTTTTGAAGGCAAAACAAAGCTTCAACTCTCTGGAGATAATAAGATTACAAGGTACGATCTTTTTTTCCTTTTATGTCCTCGTCAATTATTATGCCATTCAGCGATATGTTACGATTATAAAATTTCAGCAGTATTTTTTTAAAATCTGTCGCTTATAAATCATCTTATTTTCTATCTTTACTGCTTTGTGAGAAGATCTGCTTGTACTCTGATAACTTGAAATACCTATCTCGCTCGTTTTGAAATTTCTATGCTGCTCAAAGACATTGCTATTATACAACACAGTCTCACTAGGTGTTTTTACCGCACATCAGTATAAATCTCTTCATCTTGCAACGAGCATGGTCGAATCGTTTGATTACCGTTAGAGACATCTCAAGCGACCAACTTTTAATAAAGAACAATGCAGTGCCTAGGATAGTCTTCAAACCTGAAATACTTCGACACCAAACTAGTCGAGAATTTCCAAACACAAGGGTTAAAAGCATGTTCCGTTAATCGACACAGTGTAAATATCACAATGCTTACTGTAGCTGTAACGACAGGTTTTCTAGTCAACAAATGACCTCGTTCCGAGCATATCAATACGTCTAGAAATAACGATTCTCTTTATATCGTGTTTTATAAAATTTAATATTAAACCATGCGGCAATTTTAAGAGACGAAATAAGAAAAGTTTACAATGAACATGAGAGTAACATCTATTGGCACGAAACACGATAATTGAAGCCCACGCAGTTGCCATGACAAGATATCTAGGGATAACTAATGGAGTAAAGTAGCATTCGCTTCATGGTGAGAGCAGCCGGGTATTTCTAACAAGTTTAAACATCTGATCATCCATCTCACATACTCATTATCAGCAACTATAATAGCTCTTAATCACATTATATTCTCGATTTGATTCACCGAAAACTGTGACTAATTCTGACTCGACCTTGAATTTTAAAAAATGTCCTGCGAATTATGATTGTGTCCTAAACTGTGATTCTACGCATTTTCATCTGGCTTTACATAACCATTGAATACTGGTCACAATACTTACTCAGTCCGTATTTCAAATCTGTCTTTCTAGTGATTATCTGGCCAAATTATCGACACCTGTAACATCAACTTGCGTTTATATATTCATTGTCAACTCCTCTTAACCTGATCTGTTCTCAATGGGAATGTAATTTGCATTTAAAAAGATACGTCTGTTACAAAACGTACCCAATGATAACGACTGTGTGCTTTGTTTCCAAATCTTTGAGGTGGATTGTCAGTCCAAACATATAGTGAACAATCGGCTTTTTACCGACCTTTCACTTTCCACCCTGGTCTCATTCTCATTTGAATGAACCACGTACAACTTAGAATAGGCATGTCTGGCAAGAAAATGTTGAAAACAGCATTTATATCCATGCTTGTCAACAAGGTATTTTCATAAAAGGGCTTAGAATTTAGAGTATTTCGACTTTAAGCTCTTAAAAAGGTGAAAGTGCTGGAAAGTGCTAAAAGCCGAAGCAAACTAACACCGGACTGTTGCACATAAAGAAGAGAAGGCATACAAGTGGGATGGGAATCAAAACTTAAAAAAGCAAACTCATTCTTCAAGGCTATGCCGTAGAATAAAATCGTTGAGGGCCTTTCGGGTTTTCAAAAGTGGTACAACCGAAAGGGACGATGTCTTGACTTATCCACTTCGCAATACTTTACATTCCACAAACAACATAAGTGTAGGTCTAAAAAGCACCTGGTACATATGATAGGATACCCCAAAGTATAGCCCTCGTATAAGTAAGAAGGATGGCGAGCTATCACGCAACGTCGAGGTTACAATTCACCTTTGAACAAAACGTATCTACAGCATCTTTAGTTTTTACGACTCCACTATTGTTTCATTATCAAGTCATTTTGTATTCTTCATTATTGCCGTTTTCAAACGTCTTTATCACACCATTGGTTTATCGACCCCCCCCCCCCCTCTCCTTTTACCTGCAATTGCGAATATATTGTGAATCATATATTCTTCTAGATATAAAATATTCTTACAGACTATATAACCATATAAATAATTGTCGTTTCGTTATCTCAGCTCCTGCGAAAGCTCAAGATCTTTGAAAACTAGGTCTTCTTCATAAATTTGTTTTTAAGGGATGTTGTGATCGATTGTGGTCATTATCATCTTGTCCCTAATGATAATTATCATCTCTATAACCATTAGGATTACCATAATTGTTATCATCAACCATCAGGGAATGTCAGTAAATAACATTATTTACTAAAAGCTGGAGGAAAGTAATGGGATGCAGGTATAGAACCGCATTGATTTAGCAGAGGAATCATAAGAAACCACCTTATCAATATAGAAGATCTTTTCTGCTTTTCTATTCTTGAAGCACGTGCAGCAGCAGATGAAAGTTTAATAGCACCAGGCCTTTAACTGTTTGTACTTCCTTCGCGACTTACGTTAATACGATAATTCTTTGCCACCCGATCGTAAATCAGATTTACAAATAAAATCCACCGACTTAAAAGCTCGTTCACGGAATAATAGCCGTTACGCAAACGAATAATAGAGAATAAAACGCTCGGAGAAAAACGAGAATTTTCTGCGTAGCTGAGAACTATTGTGCCATTTGGCAACATCAGGGGACTAAATGGTACACGCTGTCACACATTTTACCCAAAGCAGCCAGTTCGAGGGATTGAAACGTGAAGCACTACGGAATTGAACCCTAGTGATAAGTCATTAGTGAAGGTAGTAATGCAGGCGCAGGGCACTTCATTGAAGTTTTGTTATGTTACGATACCACTACTCTTACTGTTTAAATGAAAGAATAGAAGTTACCACCATGCGGAAGACTCCCGCAAGTATTAGTCTCATTTCAAGACATGTTATGGGCGTCTGCACCAGAGTGGCAATTGTTTGGGTGCGTCGTGGAATCACAAATTCTTTCTAGGGGTTATTGTCAACACGTGAACATTTTATCCGACGTATTTATTCATGCTGGTGTTTGTCCTCAGGAAACTGACACTTTTCTCATGCCTTATAGCTTCCAAAATCCAACGGCATATGTATATAAATTAAAACCCACTAAAACAGCTATAATGCTACCCAATATCGTTTGATTACAAAAAAAGACGCCAGATTGATCGAAAACTCTAAAATTGACAGAGGGAACATCACACAGCTTTCGGTGAGCGGATACTTAGATTATCGGCAAACACATGCTGAGTATAGGTTTCCTATACTTGCAATGACTAGATCTTTTATATCTTGAAACTTTTCGGGGCTGTTCTGTTAAACGCACCGAGTTCACCACTGTAGACACAAAAGGCATTTGCCCTATACTTTTGAGGTTGTTTTAGTTTTTCAGTTTCTAGAATAATAGCAGACGATTCGTTGTCGAAATGGTAATGGAATAATCGTCATCATCATCATCATCATCATCATCATCATCATCATCATCATCGTCATTATCATCATCGTCATCGTCGTCGTCATCGTCATCATCATCATCATCGTCATCGTCGTCGTCGTCATTGTCAT
>JAAAKL020005621.1:0-19046 GCA_010016065.2 Carybdea cf. marsupialis auct. non (Linnaeus, 1758)
GGGTGGTGGGGGGGGGGGTTGGAATAAGAATGTCTTGGGTGGAAAATTTTCCAAAAATTAATAAGCGGGGGGACGTCTATTAGAGACCAGAGAGTACAATCCCCTCTAATCGTTCAAACTTCAGAAATGCATCTTTTCTATAGAAACATGATAGAACTTTAGTTGAACGTAGTTATATAAATCTTAAAACGGAGAAAATCAAGCAGAGTACTTTTAATGCAATTTTAAATTAAAGACAGTCAAGCCATTTAACATTGTTATCAGTAATCATTAATATTACATGATTCCCAGTGCGCGATAAAGACTCGAACCGACACACTGCCTTGCTGCATGGCGAGATAAAAAACATTACTTTGCGCTTTTCGGCAAAAATGCTGGCGGCCAAACCGCAAATTAAATAATAGACTCGCATAGTTTAAAAACGAACGAAAATAAGCGACTTGAAATGTCCTTGTCTGGCTTGAGTTGTCCTCGGTAGCGAGTGCAACGATTAAGATACATGCATTTGTCATCGCTAAAATCCCTCGACTTCTTTCCTTTGTAACACTTATATTTTGTCTTGACATTGATGACAGCCTCGTGAAACTTACAGATTTTTACACGTTGAAAAGCTTTAGTTTACCGAAAGATAGACCCCTACTCTGCTATGTACGAATCATCTTCTTTCTCCCTGAAGACCTAACAATTAGCTTCAACATACACAGTGCTTTTCCAAAGTAGGCAAATGAGAAATAAAAACACCACAGAAAGATTAAAACTGACAAAAAATGAGGTCGTTTTGTTGCTCAGCAAGTTGTTTTCAGACTGCATAAAAATACACTTGGAAACCTAAAACGCTACTTTGTCACTTTGCCTCTAGCAATTAACAAAAACATGAAAGTAAAACTTAAAGTTTGCAATGAATGACTTGTCGTTCATCCACTCTAAGTACCGTAAAATTTCTGTTAAGCAATAGAGAAGTTAATGGGTATGTCCCTGGGATGGCACTTGTCACCCTCTTGACACATACATAACGAATGTACACAACATGCTATCAAATATATCTGGCAATACTCTGTCTCCCAAATCCCTAAAGAGCCCCTAAAATACCCTAAAGCGCAGTTTGGCCCCGAAAGAGCACTTGGGGCCCCTAAACATCAGTTGGGCTGGTATTGAAACTAGTCTAAATAACCAGTAAAAAGAGCCCTACAGGATAACTAATAAAAAGGGCAGTACAGAACCCCCTCAACTTGGAATAGCAGGCTCAGTATGCCTGCTCCTCAGATCTTATGTAGACATCTGAGTAAGAATTGATGCTAACACTCCGGCAGGCCAAGAATCTACTTCTGGTTATTCTCTCTCCGGTTGTTGTATTGTATAAAAACACAACAGCTGTACTCGTTGAGGCACCTCAATTTTTACAAGAAATAAATATCATGAACTATGAAGGTGTAAGCTATCTTTTGCTTGATTCGTCTACGTAACCCTAAAATACCAGAAGTGAGTCAGAGGGGGAGGGGGCTGCCTTCAGGTTTAAACTTCACATGATGCTTGCTAACAATCTTAAGGTAGTCAGTTATACGCTAAACCGTTATTAGTTCCGTTTCTGTAACGTACGTTGACATACACTTGGTACATAGTATACTTGCTATTGACATCCTACGGAAAGAACTCGAAGAAACCCTAAGAAATTGGGCCGTGTACCGCGAAAGCACCAGAGGGATACACAGCAGGATGCCCAGATTTAAAGTTGTCAAGTACGTTGACCTACAAAACATTGTAATGGTGTTTACCTCGACACTTTTACGATGATAATATCTACAGCACTAAATCAAGACTTAAAATATGATTGCAGTACTGTATAGTTGTTCTGTCACATATATGAAAAATGGGATAAAGCAATCTAGGGTAAGCAGAACAAGTTAGAGCAAGATACACCACGAGATTATTTGAAAAGATACGATAGAAAAGGATACGCCATGGTACAGTGGTATATACCAAGGTACGGTGGTATACGCAAGAGTAGGATGGGATATGCCAGTGAAGGATGCGGTACGCCAGGGTAGGATGGGATACGCCCCGGTAGGATGAGATACACCAGCGCAAGATGGGATACGCCAGGGTGAGATGGGATACGCCAAGGTACGGTAGAAGATAACGTACTGTAGGAAAGAAAGTCATACGCACGAGGTATTTTTATGGCAAGAAATTGTTGAAAAAGGGCCACACCCCATTTCGCAGGAATGGAGCTTAGTATAGACGCCTTATATCCAGTTGTACAAACCTTCGGGTAGTCAAATCAATACAATGCTACCATTTCTATAAATATACTGTAGTTTCCATTGCCATTAACTAGCTGATTTTCGGTATGTCGTGATGATGATTGGCAATGACGAGTTTTAAAGTATCCGAGCCTACGTATTGCAAATTGAAGAAATGCATATAATCCTATCTAAGTAATCAAATACAAGTGGAATTGACGATAACACCCAGAATGTATAACTGGGCACTACACCCTATTACCAAGGATTTCTCCAACAAGACAAGCGTTCTCTTCAAGCGATTAATATACCGACTTAACGCTGTCAAGCACAAAAACGCTCAATTAAAAACTTGAAGTTATTTTCAATTAAATAATCTATGAGGCAAAACTAAGTTCTTAGTTTCCACATACTAACTGCAATAACATTTGGAATAGACTGCCTTGTTATCGGAAGCAACTTGGAGAATTGTTGGAAACGTTTTCTACGACAATTTTCTGATGGACGATGCAATAAATCCGAACAATTTGGTTGTCTAATCCTCAATTCTATTATCTTCTTGTCCATGATGACCTCTTACGCCTGTTACATCATCCATAGGAAAGATTTAGACTCCGCTCAATGTCCCCGGATAAGCTTCCCAAAATCCAGAAAAAGAAAACGAGCTGCGCTATAAACGTAGTGGTATAGGTGATAACTTTTCAGTCGGTTGAATTTATCGTGGTACAATTACTGCTTCAGAATGACATGGTTGTAAATTATATAGTAAACTAGCGTACCCCAAAATGTCTTATTATGACGTCATATCATTACTTCATTAGTTCAGTAAACATATGCATACAAACAATGCAGCACCTTGTAACTTCTTAAACACTCAGAAATAAAATCTAGTCACACTACAACATAGAATTATTGGTTAGTTTTGCTCACGTGCCAAACAAACCAGATGTTGCCAATGCGTTTCATACTAGGAGGCAAGACACGTGGTGGGAAAATGTTAATGACAAACATGGGCGCAGATCGCTGTAAGAATGTGTGGGGGACAAAAAAGATTAAACGTGGAAAATTTGACATTTCTGGGTCCAAAGGGGGCGGGGGTAAAGCAGCCGTTGTTACCTCATCCTAAAAAGTGAGGGGACGAGTCCCTCCGTCCCCCCAGAATCTACGCCCATGATGACAAGTAGGTCATGTTGAATTGATAACCACAAAAACATAGTTATTGCGGGAATCCTAATTACACCTACGGGAATAAATACAACTTAATGATCTAGGAAAAAATGACATTTATTTGACACGAGAGGGTCATGAGTTACAAAAAATTAATCAATAATTGCGTGAGACAAAGGACAGTAGCATTGTCTTCTTTCATGTCTCTTTCTTATTTGAGCAAAGCCTTGACAACTGCGTTGACATTCAAATTCCTCAAATCGGAATACGTTTGCCCAGTTCCAACAAAAACGATTGGTTGGCCGGTGGTGTACGTCATTGAGATGGCAGCACCAACCTAAAAGAAAAGGTGAGAAGAATGTAGAACCAACAGCACGATGTTCCCATAGTTGCACAACTAGGGCCGTTTGATGACCTTCGTATTAAGTAGCAAGTTAGGAATTCTACGTTATAACATAGCTAACGTGGCTAAACTGAAAACCAACGTATAGTTTTCTCTTCCCATCATTATTGCCACAACAGTGCACCAAGGTGTGGCACTTGTTTCGAAGAATTACAATTATCTGACCATCAAAGACAGGTACTAACAGAATATAAATTGCACTGAATAGAAAAACCACTTTCGGACTGACAAAACTACTATCAGAATAAAAGTGATTTGTTAGTCAGTGGAATTTTCAGGAATCTAATACTTAAGCTTGAAACATGGAGGGCAACTTCACAAGCTATTAGCAGAAAGAGGCTCTGTTGCAAAGGACCCATCGAAATGGCCAGTTGATTCGAACCTGTGTAGAGTTTGCAAGGTCTATACGTAACACCTTAGCCCACTAACCACGTCTCATCATAAAGTGACCGATCTGGATTTACAGATAGAAATAGCAGCAGAAATAGAAATGGTAATGGGGCTATACAACACAACACGACACGTCTCGATACAACACAACACGACACGTCTCGATACAACACAACACGACACGTCTCGATACAACACAACACAACACGTCTCGATGCGTAGCGTACTGCATTGTTGCATTGAACAGCTCCGAGGTGAACGTGATTGAGATATGCATTCACTGATAATAAACTCTTTTGAATGAAACTTTACCACAGGTAAAAAGTAACCTCAACTTGCCGCAAATTGGATTGAATTATACTCAAGGAGGATTAAGTTGAGTGATATTGTATTAAAAAATTTTATCATTACAATCGCCATCTTTAGACGGAAGAGATTTATTGTGGACCTAAAAGAAATTTATCGTGGAAGAAGTGCAAAAGGGGTCACCACAGAATGTGGAATGCAAAAGGGGTCACCATAAAAGAGCTTACACTTCAGCTGATCATGCGTACCTTGTCATCAATGGTGTCAAATTTGGTTAAGACGATTCCATCAATGAGTCTGGGATTTGTGGCATCTGAATGGTCAGATAATGCTTGATTAAATTTGCTTAGCTGATCAACACCGTCATTCCCAACAAGTGCCTCTCCAACAAACAATACCAGATTGGGTACATTGATCTTGATAAGCTGAAAGTTAAAGGTAAAAATATAATGATTTAAGTACAAAAATATGCTATAGTGAAGGCGCATTGAACTTTGAACTCGTAATTTTAGTGACAAATAGGCCCTCCCTTTAAGAAAAATGTCAGTTCACGCTCCGTGATGACGTATCAATTAATGTACCATTAACTGTTAATTCATGAAGTTTCTTTACTGCGGTACCAAAAAACTGTCTTCGAAATTGGGAACTGTTTTTTCCCTTCTTTTCTATTGGTTAAATGACAGTGATACTCGATATTAACGGCACTGTCATCTGCATATTTTAAAGAAACAATTACTCGGGTGAAATTTGGCCCTTTTTTAGAGTACAGTTGTACTTTCTGTAGCTAGCGACTCTTGCCGGAAATGCTATTATCACCAAGATTGCCCAACGCAACTTGCTCTGACTTCTATAACATTAGATGCCTCAAAAAATCTTCATGCGTTTTTCGGAGTTACTCAACTTGGCAGGCGGGGCACTACATCCCCAGAACCGTTAAATGCTAAGTGAACTATGACACTAATATTTTCTTAAGACAATTCCAAATATTTCCAATTTACACACAATGTTTAAACCCTAATTATTACAAAGTGAATAACAACTGCAATTCATTACTAGAACTGAAATGGTACTACGCTTTTGGCATGAATTATAGAACGTAAGACAGATGGGATTTGGATCCCAAAGTGTCTCAAACTACCAGCGTACGTCATCCATTCCACAGATTCCATCTGCGTTCACGTTTTCACTGCAGTCGATTTGAGAAACACGGTAAAGACTCACCTTGGCCAATGATCTCATGAGTGGTTCGTTGTCCTGCATACGACCGGCAGTATCAACAAGCACCACATCAATGCGTTGTTCTCGGGCTATATAAAGAGAAAATAACGGGAAGGTCTATTCCTGTAAGAACATTAAAAAGGCCATCTAACTCAGCAAAACTGCACAAAATATAGAGAATTCATTTTGAACTTGAGGCTTTTGTCGTCTCACACTCCTCAGAATAAAAGCGCCAGGATATTAATTGAATAGGGAACCAATGAAATTTTACACCCAAATGTGTTTTAAAATTGCCAATCAGAGCTCTGACTGCCACAATGGTCAAAACAACACGGAAAAACAATTCAAATGCTAGGGAGCAGAAAAAACAAAAGTATAAAGAGTTGCTGGAGGAATATAAAGCACAAAGTTAAATAGTTGAGTACTGCCATCTAGCAATTTGCATGAAAGAGATTTTAAAAAGAAAACTTAGTAGCTTGTTTCAACGCAGATTCTGCTTCCAAACAAGGGTGTAGAGCAAACTAACAAATAAACAGAGAAGAAGTAGTACGGAACTTATCGTCTAGGCTATGGCTGAGGAGGCACGTTGGCAAGCATGTGATTAGAGGAAGCAACGTGGTTCAAATTGTGTTTTAGTAACATTAGACGACATAGCTATCCTGCCACACCATACCCAATTTCCATCAACGTTGTTGGACTAATCGCGTAATTGAAATCCAAATTTACTTCTAATATGAGGCGTTAACTCACCAAAATTTATGGCCTCCATAGCAACACCAGCAGCATCCTTCCCATACCCTTTGTCGTACAATAGCACTTTTGGAGGAGATTTGTCAGACGCTGGTGGATGCAATGAGTTGAGGTGACGGGTGTGCGTTCGAAGCTGCTCCACGGCCCCAGATCGAAAAGTATCACACGCTGCAATCAGGACACGGTAGTTGTTCTCCATGAGCCAAAAGCAGATCTTCAACAAATACGATAATAATCTCTTAAAACAAACCACTTTAACAAAACAATAAAGTAACTATAAACCAATGATACGAAATAAAATTGGGGGCGTCTGTTTTCAAAAGGCAATCACTCCTGGCGCACGTAACAGTTCCGCGTAACAACTGGGTGTAATTTCGGTCTCGGTAACGCTATATCTATTACTTGAAGTCTCTAATGTACGTGATCAATATTACGATGGCTGCCCAGCACATTAGCATGGGCTTTGATAAAAGAAGTTGAAGATATGTATGGATTTGCAGCTCGAGAAAACATAACAAGGTACACCATCTTTGTGCACCAGGTCAGCACATACCCTTTTTGCATGGTTTGATGGATTCTCCCGCCGATACCGACGTATGAGAGGTCAACTGTTCCATCAACTGCGCAACCCATTCTATGAATTAGAGTGAAAGTGGCTAAGTAGTCCACAGTCACCTGTAACCTTCACGTGTTTTTCAAGCATGTTGAGCGTGACACATGCGTGACAAGGTTCGGCTATCCAAACACAGGTACATTCAATCCGACGGGCTTCTTTAGTCTCAGTTTCCCCAGTTTCCCTGACATGGACTGGAAGGCCCCGGTGTCTATGGTAAAGAGAAGTTGTCAAAACTTTCCAGCGCTGGAATCGAACCAGGGTCGGTGGCTTTCAAAGCAAGTTTCAAGACCACACGGTCAAACCCTCCAATATTTAATTATTGTATAATAGCTATAAATCGCGACATCGACACACAAAATTTCTTAGTACACGCTTTTCTTCAATACTGACCTTTGCCAAGTTAGTAGACTTCCCAACACCATTAACACCACAAAACACCACAGTATATGGCGTTCCTTTGTTCTTGGCATCTAGCACATCACGAAGTATATCAATGTGTTTCTTAGGTGATAGGATGTTTATAAGTGATTCCTCCATGCTTGCTTTGATAGCAGACGTTACTCCTAGAGCGAACAGCAAATAACAGTAATGTCAGTAATCGGTTTGACGTACTGCGAGAGGATATTTAGTTCTTCTGCTTGATAACCGTATACAGTAGTAAAACTAGGAATGCATTACAGTAAATATTACAAGAAACGTTAACGCATATTGCTGACAAAGAACGAGTCAGTTTAATGAAGCACGCTATCATCCACAGCAGATAATGGAGAACGAAGCAGAAATTGCATGCCTTCAGTAGCTACGGGAAAAAATGTGACATATGACGACAGAACATGCGACGAAGTTCATCCGTTTATCCTTTATAGCGTAACGTAAATGCTAAATCAAACAACTTGTCTCGGGTAAATAGGGGGGAAATGGACAAATCCCCTACACTCAGACCCTGTCTATTCATCATGATTGAAATGCCACAAGGTATCCCAGGCTTGTAATATGTAACTTTGGGTGAAAGTCGAACTCTAATAAAAATATAAAACCCAGGAAATCACAGGTAGTTTGAGAGGCATGTTATATTCTTAACTATCGATGCTAACAAGAATCATCATCAACGGAGAAAATTGCTGATTTTGCTATTTTACTGATTTTACAGGACTATTTCAAGAGCAGGGGGAAATTACTAATGTAGATACAAAAGGGTCTCGAGGGAATCATTAAAAAATAAATATGTACGAAAATTGTAATAAAAGCTATGAGGTAATAAAGTGGAAGTTGACGTAAGCACAGAATTAAAACAGTAGATAAGAAAGTTCCATCTTTTGGCTATTAAAATTTGGTCTAAATATGGAAAGAGGCACATTTTTATGGATAGAAAATTCTAAGTTAGAAGAACAGTGTGACACAATGTCAAAATCAGCGGAGGAAACATTGTGTCCAGCTGACTGACTGTGCTCAAAAACTGAAGAGTAAGACGGGCCACTGAGACGTTCCCCTTGTAAGGCAAGGATTCCCAGAATATTTCTTTTCAATTTTAATGTCATAAGTCAATTTCGAAGCAAATTTGCAACTTTTCCACGTGTTCCAAGATTCCCCGACTATGTAGCATCAGCATAGTTCGGTATTAGACAACATACTTGAATAGAGTGTATTTTTAACGAGTTTCGCGTTCTACTTCTAGTTTAAAGAGAGGCGGAAAAAATGTGAAGGCAAGGCAATTCCAACTGTTCGCACTGCATCATTCATTCAATAAACGGTAGCCTATGACTGCGACTAGCTTATGAAAGTATTCACGTCATACCAACATCTACCTACCACTAAATGTCCCAAGAACTTTTCCTTCCAGTTTATTTGCAACTGATTGACACAGTTTGTCTGAAATATCTGCTGCGACATTCTTAGCTGCACAAAAATAAAAGATTCAAAATAATTGAATAATATTACTATAATGAAAAGGAAAAACTTACCGTAAGGTGACCTAATTATCAACATACCTAAGTTTCAAATGTTTCAAACAGGACTGATACGGTTTACGGATAAAGAAACAAATCTTTTTATCCCAGTAGGATATCTTGTACTTCGTCCTCGGTCCGTCAAGGGGCTCAGCTCAGTTAATCAACTACTCCTTTATAAACAATACCATCTTTACTCAATCAGTTTAGAGTCCATCGAAAAATAGCTGTCACTGCTAGAGAACAAATGACGATGTCAAAAGATAGTGGAAAGGTCCGTACTCCAATGCACACCTTACAATTTCGATGTCAATCAATAGGATGAACATTACGATGAATAATTTATATATATGTACATTTCGATTATAAATTGATGTAGCCGCATTTGTGCCTTACCACAAAGGTGTTCCCTCATCTTGTCGAGAATGGGTTCCATAGCTTCTCTTGTGATGGCCTTCTGGCCTGCCAAACCTTTAAAGAACGAAAAGAGACCTCCACCCACGCTTTTGCTTGATTTAGTAGCCGTCCTAAAAATAAAGCAATAAGATTTTAGGAGAAGTAATGTGGGGCTGCAACAATAGCGGGCTTCTAATGGGGACGAGGTCTTCAGCTCATTAGAAAGTAGAGATACAGCACAGGCAAGAAATGCTTACTGCTGCAAGAATATTGACATTGTAGAGGTCTTGCACCGTAAGTTGCGATAATGCAGATTGGCGCATTGTTGGGCTTCTTGCATCAAATCCGGATGGATACTGCGTAGAAGACGACTATTGAATTTGGTGGTAATTTTTAATTTTTTACTTGTAAGGTGATAAATACATTGACAAACAATAAGAAGTGATATGCCCCAAAAATTTAATATTTCAGACAATGTTTCCTCTATTTCTGGCTTCCAAAGACCTTAAAAATATTCCTAACAAAGAAAAGTAATTACAATACGAAAAATCGGTTGAAAAGTTAAGTGTAGCACGGAACACTCTGAAGCAGAGCACGGAGCTAGCATACAACAAAGCGGGGTTAGGGGCATGATAATAATGGAGATGCATTTACAATTACAAGGGGGGTGCAAGGGGGTGGATGGAGCAGAAACATTTAAAAAACATAACGATCACACAAAATGAGGTAAATGAAGTCGGTGAATCGATCAATAAATAAAATGATAGGAAAGGTATAAAAACAAATGAAGAAATAAATAATAGATATATAAATCAATCAATAACATTAATATTGATAGTAATGATGGTAATCATAACAAATATATAAAAGAAATTACAGGTATATGCGTAGTATATATGTGTGCAAACAAAGCGGTGAAACTAAAAACTAATCAAAGAAAATGAAAAGAGAAAGAAGCAAACAATTCATAAATGATTGTATTGAAAAATTAAAAGGAATCTTTCGGAGGATCGTACAAAAATTGTCCATATTCCTAAAACAGCAATTTCCTTCAACTTTCGTAAACCCTTGTCATTTCCCTCTTTTAGTACACGAGCGTTATTTATCTGCGGAAGGTGGCGAGTTTGCTTCTATGCACTAAGAGCACATTTTCCATGAAATATTTAGTAACGGCCTACCTATGCTACCGCTTTCGTCGAGAGAAACAATTAGTTTCGCCGATGTAAACTTGGTTACACCCACTACATGGTTTATATGCTCATTCCTAGCTCTTTTCAACTTGATCTCAGCAACTGCATACCCCTTGGGATGCACCACGTTGCAAATCGCGTTTAAAACAGTACATCGTACCGCATGTGCTAGTGTTTAATAGCAGTATTTCCAATAGACCCGAGGAAGTTAAAAATAGACGGAACGTTGCCTGAAATATATTTTCCTTTTAGGCGACTTACTCGTAATTCGTCATATTAAAGAAAAAGCTATTAACGTTACTTTAACTAGAACTGATGACATATAAATGCCAGATCATATAGTGATTTAGTGGCTTATTGTAATCCTTACCCACTTGTCTGTTGCTGTTGTTTTGTTCCCGTGCCATTTACTTTACTACTACCGACATCCACATCATTTGCAACTTGATCCTCTTCCTCGCTGTCTTCCTCGTCGTCTTCTTCAGCAATATCAATTGACTTAAGATCACCTTTCATGGAACCAATCTTCACTAAAGGTCTCTACATCAAAAAAAAAGGATCAATTATTGCAATCAAACAAACTGCCGGCATAAAATGACTACAACCATGAATCAAGTTGAGTTTCTTGAAACACTGTCACTGCCTGCAAACAACTTATACTCGTAGGATCCTCTTCTCGAAATGTAATTGGCATGCATACCAACCAAAAGAACTATTAACATCTCATACTTTGATACATTGTAAACAACGAACCCATAAACAAATTGGTCCGACTTTCCAGCCGTTTTCTAAATAAAAACATTTAAAATTAACTTGTAGCGGAGTACTGTTTTCCTTACCAATAACATTGGCCGAAAATCCCTTGATAATTGGAGTAAACAGTTGCTATCGGTGTCTATGAACTATTTGGTAGTTTTAGGTTAAGTGCACTGCATTTCTATGGCTTCCTTCTACGCAAGACTTTTACTACACCTTACAACTTAAATTTACCCGGTAGAAAGAGACCTGTTGTTATGATTTTTCTAATTCACTCATTGGGGGTTGTACATACGCAGTAGTCGCACACTCTCCAATTGCATGAATATTTGCCACCACAACCACGCGCCAATTTTGAAGTTTATAGCGACGAAGCAAAGTACAGTTCCTATCTTGCCAAAGAATATGACACAGGGAAACGGATTCGAACTTCTGAATGTTATAACCCTTGGATCACCATGACAGCTACCCGAACCACTCGGTTATCTTATCCTCTTTCCTTGAAAGTATACACGGCCTGTGTGAACGGTGTGGGGAGTACGCTTGTAGACGTAGTTCACACGTTGGAACCAGTGGTGATTATGACGGTGTAGTATATTCCCTTCTGAAAGAAAAAGTAGGGCGGTGCCAATGAACATGGGGCTTTAATCAGGGAAAAGAGGAATTTAAGACCAGATTCCCTTCCTGATACCACTAATGGGCATTTTGGAACCGAACGCTGATCCTCTGGAGTCTATGGCAAGTAACTTATCCACTTAGAAAAGGCGGGCTTTAGAATAAAATTGGAACCAACAGGAAATGGCAGAAATTCATCTTGGAGTGGAGGATTCCACAAGCGCAACCAAGGCAGCTATTTTGGTCTCTTTTTAAAATAATTCCCCTCAAATTAAGCCTTTATTCTAGATCAATTTAATTCCATTCAACTGCTTTACTTTTCATGTTGTTTTTAATTACTTTTTAAACATGTATCTACAGTTGTAGATTTATGACAAAAAGTGGATTGATACAATGTGATGGTTAGTTGGTAGCACCTCTAAAATTACGTATTATAACTTCTGTTATTTGGGTTACTAACGCTGGTTAAAAATGCAATTTCCTTCACCTCTTGTTACAAACATTTTAACGAGAATGAGGATTGTTACACACAGTAAAAATTTCTATCATTTACAGCATGTAATGTTCTTACTTTTTAACCACATTACATTGCTACAAAAAGATTGCTTCAACAATGGCCAATGCCAGCTAAATGATATAGTTACCCCTTCATCCATTTTATGAGGAGCACCATTTGTACCACCATCCGATTTGCTATAATCCAGCACAGCTGCATCTTTGGATGACCCCGCATTATCCCACTGTCTCTTCTCCTTTTTCCTGTCCTTCTTTGCTGTTGGTGAATCTGATTGCGGTTTGCTGTAACATTAACATTTGAAATATTTGTTATTCAATATGACCTACAGAAATCTTTAAACATGACTACCTCAAATAATTGAAAAATTGATTCGTGGGGCGAAACTTGGCAACTGCCTTGAATAACTATTTCATGCTAAATATTTTTTATCGGACACTGGTAACAACCATTGTTTGGACTCATGAAAAAAACCCTCCTCAAAAAATAATTGAAGAGAGATGAAAACATGCCATTGAAAATACGATGTATAAGAGTGATGCGTTTTCTGCTACTTGTGTTTCTACAGAAGGAATAATTTGTGCAAACTTGATGTAGACACAGCAGAACTTTCCTTGTTTGATAATGCATTCTTTAGAGTACCAAGGTGAAAACAATAACACACCAATTGCTAATAACCTACATGTGTTCTCTTGGTCCTTGACAGAATACGAAGATCTTCAAGTAAATAATCACCAATGGCTAGGCTTATTTGCAATTACATGCTTGGTTTTCCTCATATCAAATTAGTATATTTTATACCATACAACAACTGTTTATCACAATAAGTACATGTTGCCCATTCCTGTCCTACAAGCTCTGAAATACATCATACAGACACACCTACATTGCAGCATGTAAATTCATAAGCCAACCTCCCCTTGTGTGTGGTGCGTATTAGATCTCTTAACGCAAGAAGACATATCTTCTGGAGAATAAACAATACTTGGTTTCACCATGCAAAAACGCTCCATGACTGGGTGTTTTGGCTATATGGCTTTCCTCAGTGGTGGATGAACACCCTGGCATCTATATCAGCTTCCAAATTTTTTCAACTCAGGCTTCTAATACATTAAGGTAATACGAGAGTTACTTTGTGAAGATGAATTCTCTTTCAAAGGTGGACTAAATGAACATGATAGTTGTTAGATCAGTAGCCAAGTTCAGTGGTTCTATTAATTTTGACCACCAGTGCATAATCCAAAGGGCTGCTATTCAGCCCTTTGCATTGACATTTATCAATACATGTTAACAAAAGAAAGGTATAGCTACAGAAAAGACATGACCTTATTCCTGATGAGATGACAAATACACTAGCAAATAATAGAGAAGAATATGCCCAGAAGAAAGCTGTATTTGGACAACATTTTATCTACTTGTGGCTCCCTCAGGTACATTGGAGACATTTGTAACAATTACAATAGGCCTGTGGAAGTCAGAATTAGACAAGATGTTGTCCAAATAAAGTTTCATTTGGCATGATATCCTTTATGCAATGGCCTTATGTTTAAAGGAAACAGGGGCTAATTAAAAAGTTTTTCAATTTCCTTACATCGCAGTACTTGCAGTACTCTTCTTTTTGCCTCCCTTCAACATTCCCTTCTTTAATAATTCCCTATTACGTTTAATAATCTCATCATCATCTTTGGTTGCATTAGTGATGGATTCCCCATTAACCACCCCAGTGTCCTGTACTGTAGCAGCATCTTTTGTGACAGATATAGTTTTATCCCCTAAAGTGAGACATAAATAGAAAAAAATGTTAACAACGGTTTTATTAAAAACAAAAAAAGTTGACAAATACCATTACAAGACCTTGTGGAATAACTATTATATCAATTACATAAAGTTAAGGAAAAGGATGAAAGTGACTTATCTGTTAAATGAAAGTAAAAATTCAAAGTTAATCTCCTTCACATTTTATGAATTCTTAAATTCTCCCCCAATACCATCTTTAAAGAATTGAATACAACATGTAGAACTCCTTTGGCAGGCTTAAATGCTTCACTTCTTTAGTACCAAAAGTTGCACAAGCAGGAGACCAGTAAACTACCTTCCCATATGCTTCACATTTGGAGATATATATGCTATTGAGACATGGTCTCTCACTGCACTAGCACAAGTACAAGCGATATATCAATATTTGAAAATCATGATATTTTCATGGCAACTTAAAATTTGTTTTCTTTTCAGTGGGAATACGTTATGATGACCAATATTGTCTACTGTTAAGCAAATAAGGGAAACGTTCTTCCTCAAATTTTGAAATAAATATCTGTTCACCGCCAAGAAAATACATTTCTAGGCACAACGTGGAAGCAGTGGCGTGGACAGCCTTTTCATATTGGGGGAAGGGGGCCTCTTCTCTTACTCTTGTCTGAAATACAACGTCTCGTGCTTACGTTCGTAAGTACACTGCCATGCTAAACTGGCCTGTAGATTTGTGTTGAAAATACCATGATAAAAATCATCATAATAGGAGTTTAGGAGTTTTAAGTTGTTTGTGGGTAACTCTTCATAGGGGGATTTATGACGTCGGCATTTATAAATTTCAAAACTAATTGTTTCAAATCTCTGAATCTGCGGAGTAGTTCTTAAGATATCAGGAAAGATATAGAGGTGTAAGAACTGAAGATTGGCATTGTTGTCGTAGAATCTCGATGGTGAAAAATCGTTGGTCAACGAGAAATTGAAATAATGATCTCTGTAGTTGCAACGGACGACGATTCCTACTAGACTGCGGTCCGTTACCATCGAAGGAGTATCATCAGGATGGCTATTGTGTAAAAGTGATCCAGAAAGAATTGGTGAGGGGGTTCGATGCCAAGTAACATGTCACATGAATTATGCCTTCTTGGTAAGAAAACTGCCCAACATTGATGTAGACTTCAAATTGGATTCCGTGCACCAGTCTTCATTTTTATTATTTTTTTCTCTTTTTTTCAAATCCTTCACTCAATACAAGGTAGGGTTGCTACTTCAAAGTATTGAGTTACATTGAAAGAAGTAAAAAATAAAAGTTAACAGAAAAAAAAAATAATTCACAGGCAGAAAAATTGAAGATTTCAAAAGAGATCGCGATTGACATTAGATTTGAAAGTGCCAAGATCATACGTAAGAGGAAAGCAGTCAACAATTGCTAGTGTATCCATTTCTCCCTCCCTCTCTCTCTCTCTCTCGTACATCTTTCATGATAATTCTATCAAAGCATCAATCTATCCTCTTTGCTAACTTTATCAGACACGAGCTTGTATAATTGACAGACAGAAAGATTAAAGATTTCCAGGAAGATGGTGATTTACACTAGATTTAAAAGTGTCAAGGTCATAAGTAAGAGGAAGGCAGTCAACACTTGCTAGTGTATCCATTTACCCTCCCTCTTTCTCTGTCGTTCATCTTTAATGATCATTCTATCAAAGTATCAATCTATCCTCTTTGCTAACTTTATCAGACACGAGCTTGTATAATTGTTTGGTTTTTGTAGGAATACACTTTATCTGCAAGGATATAGTATAGAGACCACAAAATATAAAATTCCCACATCTTAAGAAAAAATTTGAAAGCCATGCTGAGGCTCATCCATCCCACCCACTGACTTGTTTTACAAACTAGTTCTATTTAGATGTTTATTCTTCATTCGTAAATCAAAACAAATACGTTTGTTTCATTATTTTCAACTCTAAGCCCTAATTCCCTAAGATTAATAGCAAGAGCATGTTAAGAAATGCATGTTGTTTTCTCTTTCTGAAATGTTGGAATTGACCCTTTTCTGTAGTTCAATTTGGTTCTAAACTAATCGACCGCCGTAAAAATGCAGTGCCTGGAGATATAGCAGCAAGCTGTAGTTACTATTTCTTAGGTCACATCAAGCTTTTCTCTGCTTGATGTATTCAAGACTAAGGTTATCTTTCAATTTAAATTCTTTAAAACACTCTAGAATTCGCAAGGTGAACTTTTTGGCTTACTCTCAAAGTAACGGACATTACCTTTCTCAGGTTTGTGTATTCTCCGCTCAGTAGTATTTCTACACAGCCAAAAATTGCTTCTCTGCTTCTATACATGTTCTTGCGCATCTGATAACCAGGGGTCAGAAAAAAGGCATAGACCTGTGTACAAATTGTGGTAAGTGGGGGGGGGGGGGGCGGGGGCAGAGGGAAAGAAGTTTAAAGAGACATTATATGGCATAGATTTCAATGAACGTTTTAATTATTTTAAGGACATCATCAAAGAATTCATGGCACACCAATTCAACCTTCACAAGAAAAGAACATTTTGGCATTTGGCATTTTTGGATACGATGCCATCAAAGCAGCTACTTTCAGAACTTACTAATCATTCCTGTAAAATGCATGAACGATGTTGCCTATTTTCGTTACAAAAAGACGATTTTGCGCAGTGAGATACTTTATCTGAGGTTATCAGGGTGCTTTTCGAGACAACGAGGCAACATCAGCTTCTAAGTCAAGTGTTGTATTCCAAGATGACCGAAAGCAGTGGAATATGTTTTGGGAGTGTGCTTACAGGGGTGCGGAAATAAGGTACTCAAGTCTGGTGAAAATCTCCCTTATTCGTGTATATTGCTCAAAGTAGGTGCCCTAACTCTAAAGAAATTTTACACGTCACGGTATCGAAATATCATTTCTTCGTATTTTAGCGTCATGCTTTGGTGAGTGGTCATAGAACGTAAGCTTTCAATTCTACGACGTTAGCATCCTATGATATTGTATCCACAGGACATAGAGGTGGGTTACATGTCTATTTACGTTCGAGGAATTCTGTGTCAAAGTCAATCCTCGAAAATTGAACCTGAAGTTAAAGATTAACAAGAAATTCTTCAGGTCTGTAGTAAGCTCAGTTTTGATTATGTTTGTTATATTTGTATTCCTTGCTAGCGTTTGTTTGATTAAAGTTTATTAGGACAATTGTGTATTGCTGATATCATACGTTATGTCTAATGAGTCCTCTAAGAGGTCATACCTGTATAAAGTCGTCCACCAGGGGGAAGGGGATATGGCCGATGCAATCTTTTCGACAGCACAAATAGGGGGCGATAGTCATAAGGTCGAGGTAGTTCGCGTGTAATTTTGTTTCATATGATTCGTTTATGACTTTCAAAATATGTCAATAAGAAAGAAAGCATATAAGTAAGCATGTTCATTATTGGTAATCCTCTCCGAGTAACGGCATTTGATGAAGCTGCTGATGATGAGACAGCAGATGAAGACGATCATGCCGTTATCGTCTTTGATAATTGTCTATCATTTTCCTCACGGTAGGAGTCTCGGATACATCAGAAAACGTTGATTTCCTCGCCCATATCCGTATGATGTAAAAGACACCTCAGAGTGACTTGTGTAATTTTCTGAAGATTATTTGGTCGTGACGACATCTCAAGTTCTCATGGGATGATAATACACGCTGCGCCATAACCAGAGATTAAGAGTTTCAAAATCTATGCCATACCTGGTATATACACACTATTTATAATAGTATTCAGCAACCATGGGATCAGAGGCATATGTTGATACTATCGGGGCTCATAACCTATTAAAAATAGAATTTAGTGGACAATAGTTTCTTTTGCTGTACACGGTAAACTAGAATCAACAAGCTATAAAAATTTCATTCTTATTAGTGAGATTACTAATGGAATCCTTGTGAATGTGTATAACCCACACATATGCAGCTTATATTTGCGTAAATACGCCTAGGCTCCATACGTAACAGTTCTTAAGCATTATGAATTCTCCTGCAAAAATAAAGTGCTTGCCGACCACTGTCTTATAGAATTCCTTAATGAACATCCGATGGTAACTTCCATAGGGTGACTTCTAAGAAGAGGAACATCAGGGTAGTTGAAGTGAGTCCAATCATCAGACACATCTACTAGGACATAGTGCTGTGGCACCGATTTATCAACAGTGCGCATGCACATGGAAATTGCTAGGGTTGTACTTCAATTTTCATTCTGTCAAACTTTAATGTCATCAATAAAAATCCACTTGCGAGCCCAATACAAATTGCGTAGGACTTAGTAGACAGTATTTTGAGTTTCGTATTTACTTGTGTAGGAAGATGTTAGTTCCCGTTCTAACATACACGCATCATTCAAGGATGGGTTTTCTTCTATTATTCTGCATAGTTGCACGTTTGATTATCAGTATAAATGTCAGTAGCTTTAGGACAAATTTAGATAGGAAGCCTTTATTCTGGGTAAAAGCAATGTTACAAGATCAGGAGGAATCAAGAGGTACTTGATTTGATATTTGTTATTTGTTCATTTATATAGATATATTGATTAGCTTAGATTGCTGATAAGTTAGTCTATTATCGTTATACTATGAATCTAGTAGTAATTATTTGTATTTACCTTCTACCTTCCGTAGAATCAAATCGAGTGTGATCAAGTGAATTGATGACAAAGATGTTACAGAATGTCTGTGAATTCGGGCTAGTTAAGGTTTTGCCATTCGCTGATATTCATTTATTCATATCATGAA
>JAAAKL020005622.1:0-19044 GCA_010016065.2 Carybdea cf. marsupialis auct. non (Linnaeus, 1758)
CATCATTATTATCATCATCATCATCCTCATCATCATTATCATCATCATTATCATCATTATCATCATCATCATTATCATCATCATCATCATCATCATAATTATCTTCATCATCACCATCATTATCATCATCATCATATTTGTTTTACCTTCTTTCATTAACATCACAAAGACAATACTTCTTTCACGTTACATTCTCACTCGATGGGTTTCTTTATTTGGCCGTATACAAGTGTGAGCGCTTGATTGCTGTTCGAAGGTATTAAAAAGGGTTGCACAGTCCATGAAGATCTGTATTCAATACACATTCACGCTCCATAACTATTGTTAAACAAAGAATTTGAGAAAACATTCAGAAATAAATTGGTGGAATGTACATCTGATAATAAGCACTTGAATAGAATTTGTTCATTTTCACCTTTCACCAATGTATATGTTTAAATACGCACCTTCGTCACAAATGTAATCAGTCATAATCTACATAACTATACAAGCTCTTGTGTAGTTATGTAGAATTATGACTAATATATATATATATTGGTGAAAGATGAAAATGAATAAATATTGTTCAAGTGCAAGGAATGAAAAATGGAGTGGACTCAAAACGACTAAGCCATGCCAGTTCGGGATCAAAGAGATACAAAGAGTCACGTTGAGAGATGATTAATCTAAAACAGTAATTAGTCTTCAATAGCAAAGAAACACTTAAACTTAATTTGTACAAATAAACGTATATTATGGCTAGTATTGCTAGCCTTCTTCACTCTAAAATAATCACTCCAGATCGAACGCCAAATGACTTCAACAGTTAAATCTGAGTCCTTCGGGTGGGTGGGGTGATTAGTTATATTTTTATTACATCCCTGAAGTATGTTCTATCGCTTTCAGTCTTGGAATTCCAAGAGGCTAATGTGGTACAAATGTCAACGTCATCGACATTTGGCTTAATCTATCGTCTATGCTGACAACACAGCAAAATATAGTATTGATATTCAAGACATTGATGATTTACTGAAAGAAAGGAATTAAGTTTGCCTAACAATACGACTCTATGTTAACACCATAACAAAAAATTAAGCATCTGGCAGCACTATCAATGAGCCTGTGAAAGACTTTAAATTTCAAATATAGAGAATATGAACAGTGAGTGTACCATGGATATGAGGGAAAAGACCAGCAATGGGTATGACCCACCCTTTAACTGAATAAAATCTGGAGAACAGCAATTAAAATTTCCCAACAAAATTTGAGTTTTTAAAACTTTTGTTGTATTGTTATGATCCTGTACCCTAAATCAGGTAAGAAAAATAGAGCAGATGACACATACCAGATGACACATACCAGATGACACATGCCAGATGACACATGCCAGATGACACATGCCAGATGCTCCAAAATGCTTCAAATTATCATTTCTTGTAAGATTATGTGACAAATAGAATTTTGTTCGATTTACCCCCCTTGATGTAAAACGGCAACAAGAAACGTTCATTGCCTATAGTTGGACATGTGGCTAGAAGTAGTAAACTGTCGAGAAGGCTGCTCTTGTGGCCAAATAGCAGCAAGAAAATAACTTTTCTTGCCACTCAGCGTCTACTCCTGAAAGAAGACAGGAAGCTGCAAGGTCATGGCACCCAAAGACCAATGGCCAACAGACATATATGAAGTGCAAACTTTGCTATGGTTTTAAAAGTAAAACTCAGTAACATATCAAGGGGAATCATTTGCCTTCTTGTTGCAGGCCTGGAAATCTAAGACACTTATATTGCCCTGGTTTATAATTTAAAACACAACTGGTCAGCTTTTATCGTCTAAAAATGTGACCAAAGCGATTTCCAGCATTTGGGACGTGACTGTTCTTGCAAGATCCCACGGGATTTATCATTGAACAAGATAACGCCGTAATCCATTGCTATCCGAAGTCTGATTACTACGCTAAAACGATTCTGCAATGGTTACAGTAATAGCACAACTGTATACGTGCTGGACTTTATCGCTTAATCTGAAATTCCATCTACCATCAAATGCTATTAATCTACTTCCAAAAAACCAAGGCTTTGAAATATTATATAAAGCACCGGGTAATTTTAAAAATAAGCTGATTTCCAAGGATGGTGTTTAATGGAAACATCATGACCTAGGATGGACTGTTTGGTGACCACGAATTTACAAATTCGATTGTAAATGGGCTTAGAAGATAAGACTAGGACTAGACGAAGGCTAAGTGGCCAATCCATTATTTATCAAACTCAAAATACTTTAGTTACGACGTTAACTGAACAAACGTTTAGTGATGAATATCTGGTGTTCACAGCAATGTAACTTAAGTTTTGCATTTAAAGTACTTAGAGGGATTGGAACAGCTTAAATAGAAAATACAAACTTACGATTCAAATCGATATATATAAAACATGTATATATAAGTAAAATACGGTTAAACAATATTAAAAATAATAATAATGTTTTTCAAAAAATCGTGCTGTGTCAACATCCCTGCGAAAGTAATTCTCGCGTTACAGACGTATTTTTCTATTTACCGCATAATTTTCTTATTTACCTCATTTCAGCCTTATTTCCTGGCCATTAGGATCATTAAGTTGAAAAACCTACTATAGATTTATTCTATCTTAATTATTTAAGTACCTATGGTAGAATAGAAAGCTAAAGAAAAATGTGATAGTAAACTTTCCTTCTCTTGCAGAAAACAGTCCACATAAGCACTGCCTACATTCGAAATGTGTTTTTCCCTCTGCAATTCCTAGATTGGTCTCTCACAATACTGAATAGCTGTCATAAAACACAAAATATGTAGATTTGAATCCCACCATATTATGGTCAGCACAGAATTTAGACGCACAAACAACTCTGAATTATTTTAAATGATAAATGAGTGTTCTATGCAAAGCACAAGTAATGTAGGTATTGCCTGTTCACTGATATTTCATCGCTTTTCGTCCTTGTTGTGCTGTAGTCAATGTAGCCTATGATTGAAAGACTGTGAGTGTCAAATCGGATTTATTAATCCCAATCGGTAGTAGAGGAAATACAGACCAATGTTCAGGCTTAATCATTCAAGAGGATACCCAAGACTCAATCTGCCATTTTGTACACTACTCTAACATGTGTTCTTGAAATCTATAACCAAACAGATTGACTAGATTACTAAGGTTGCATAACAGTCTGTTTAAGCATCTTAAAGCTTGTTACTTAACATCAAAGTCTACAACTTGGTCCCAGTAGAAGGCTCATACTATCAATTTACCATAGCATCTGCTGTTAGCCTTAACGAAGTTGTTTTTGTCAGCTTTAATTGAGGTTGTAGTCTACAATGTGTTGTGCAGATGATGTAGTTTGCAATCTAGTATTGTTTAAGAGATCTCAATATAATGAAAATCCAGTCGACTTCAATAATCAACAAGAGTCTTTCATTATATTATTTCATTATATTTGTATTATAGTCATCATCATAACAATAATTATGATGCCGAGGGATAGTGTGACGTCATGGTTTTAAAAATGTTTGTATTATGGTAAAACACTCTGTTTTCATGTTGCCATAATATTAAGAACGTCAATGGCCAAAATTGAGAGTGTTGCCCTTTTCCAACACTGAGATATCAGCTTTCAAATTTTAGATCTCTCTGAAAAAACCTTTGATTTGATGCTGGTTCATAACGTAAGGAACCAAGGAATATTGATAGAATTTTGACCAGAAATGTTTGAGAATTAAAGGCCTGTAGTTTAAACACTACATACACTACTGGTCTGGCATTTTGGGAAGCAGTCTGTTCCAGAGCTGCCTTTATACATCTGGAGTCAAATCGTCCTATTTCCAAATGTTTGATTTGTGACGTCATCACTTTCCCTCCGCATTATCATTTTGTTTTTCCCACCCAATTGTGCCTCAGATTGATTTTCGGAGATAAATTTGATAAGGGTACAAAAACAGTTGTGATTTGAATCTACCCTTGCTTTAGTACAACAGGAATGACAATTAATCTTTTCTAATTATTCCAAATGTGGGCAAACTGAGAGATTATTTTGTCATTGGGAAAGACTCGCAGGGGCGAGGGGAGATGGAAGTGTAATAGAGAGTTGGGGAGATATATTGCAGTATGAAGTCAACATAAAAAAAGTGATAGTGGAAGCTTTCTCTTGGGATCGTGGGCGAGTTCACTCACAGCCCCCATTTGAGAACGTTGTGGAGAAGTTGTGTATAGTGAAGATTTAAAGTAAGCTGCTTTAATTTCCCGTGCCTGGTACTATAACACAAATGTTAGTTCTATAGAAGTTGAGGCTAACAGGAAATACAAAACCACTGCCGACAGTATCACAAAAAATATACTGCGTAGATCAACTTCATCTCATTAAAGTTTTTCTTGAACTCGTTTACAAGGTAATTTCGTTTCCATGGTCTCCAATATTTCATAGGAGACCGATGCTATTAATTGATTTGATGTTACAGCAATGTTAGGCACTGTTCTTACTTGCAGATGTTTTTGCCTGCACTGCGGGAAAGTGCTGTGAACAGTACGCTCACAGCTATCAGTTGTGCTTTCCTACAATTATCGTGAGAGGTATATTGCCAATTGCCAACAGTTTAGTTGAAACATCAGAATAAATTCTTAGGGCTTTTGAGGAACTGTTTAAAATCAATGCTGACCAAATTGAGATCAGCCATTCAATGCATCCTGCAATTTAGTCAAGGATAATCTTATATTTGCTTCGTTACTTGCATGAAATGAATAATGACCAATGCTGGCGTCAACTTTTGTTTTCAGCATGCAGTTCTCTAATGACTGCTACCATGGCAATGGTATAATCTCCTCTGCGCAATGCAACGTCTCCATGTGTTTTGTTTGCAACGAATTTCAAATAGATACCAAACCCTGGTTAACCTTTGAATATAATGGAAATGATACGCAGGAACGAAGAGTCTTTTTTCTACGTCAAGCAAAAGAACCTTCTTCCTTAGGGCTAAGAAAGTGGTCGACTTTTTCGGCCTCAAATCCTGGGATAACTACATATTCTGAAGATACGTTTGATAGATTTCCTACAAAAATGATGAAACACGACGCAAATGTGGGGGTTTTTTGCCAAATATTTGATAACAAAAGTTGCAATGACAAAAATATTGCAGCATTGTATCTTAATAATAGAATAATCTTTGGATCAAAATATAAGTTTTCACTCCCAAACTAGTGCATATAATACAAGGGACCCAAAATTCCAGACAAATTTATTTTCATTTCGTGACATTTGGCAACTAATTAAGGAGATTCAATCAACAATGGAGCAGTCAAGTTGATGCCGACGCTTTTTGGTTTCATTTCACTCTTGGTTGCAAGACTTACTCAAGAGTTAACCAAACTCAAAGGCCACCTCCTAACAATTATGATGATAATTTTGGTGTCCTCAATGTTGAGAGTACTGACAGAATCTAGCTTACAGTGTTTATTCTAACCTGCAATGTCAAACGCAACATCAGAAAGTGATGTCAAGCATTTGAATTTTAAACATAGGAACAGTGGAGGGCAGATTAGACATCCAAATACAATATAAACCACCTTTGATGAGAAGAAAAAATCAACTGAAATGCTATTGTGCTACAGTACATCTTTCTGATTGAGACCAAACTAGTCCTTTATGAGCATATATAAGTATATCTTGTCGTTGGAGAGAAAATCCAAGACCCAAGAGGAAAGGGTGATGATCAAATGGTCACTTCTAGGTTAGATCACATTTTCAAAAGTTTCGTTCTGAAGCTAGGCAGTTGAATGTGAACTGCGAATGTTCACGTTTTGCAATCCAATTTCTGATCCTTTTTTCTCAAAACACAAATGGGTATTAAGAATCGTGCTTCAATTTTCTGTCCCATTTATGACAATTTAACTGCCATTTTGTGCAGTTTTGGTACCTTGTGACATAAGCAGACATTAGTATTTTGTGTAGTGTCTTTTCAAGTCGAACACATGCCAAAATTGTGTACTTAAGTATGTAGTTACTTTATAAATGCTATTTATAAGGAAGAATTTTGATTAGAGAACAAGAAGAATGAGATTATCTTGACTTGATTTTCTTCCTTTATTTTGCTTCGATTCAACATATTAAGAAAGGAAGATGACAGAGAGGTTTTGAATGACCTTGGAAACTTGATGTCGTCTTCAGTACAGATCTTCGACTTCACGTAGTTATCCTATTATATGCTTTGTTGGTAATAGTGGTACAAACCTCGATTGCGTTGTGGATAAACCGTAGAAACAAGACCTTGAAGAGCCTAATCCTATCGTAAATATTTTGCAGCACATATTATTTTTGAGCAATTCCAGAATACACGTCAATAATCTGCTTTCGGTCCTAGAGGTCTTGTGGTTTTACAAAACAGTTCGTATTTGATAGACCCAGTCCAATTCCTTACAATACATAAAATACTACGTTTGTCATCGAAAAAATGGTACGAAATCCGTTTTGGTGAAGAGGGTAATGACAACTATGTAGACAGTTGCTGAAAATGTCTCCTGTAAACATAGGGTTATTATCTACTGGTAGGTCGTAAAAAGTCTGCTTCTTTCTGCCAATAATGCAAGTACATGATTTGGTGGATATTGATTTAAATGTTAATTTTATTTATTATTTGATAACTTGTTATTGGTTATACCATACTTCCAATAATATACCAAGGTGCTTTGCTTCTACCACCACTCAGACGAAATCTTGTAAACTGCTAATGAAAAAGGTCAATGGTCAAAGGTCAAGGTCAAAGGTCAATTATTCAAAAGTTCACTTTCATTTTACGTTCAGCAATTAAAATTTGGAGGGAAAAGGGACGGATCTGCATTTTACATATCATAAAAGTCAGGCTAGAGTTTGATATTAGCAGCTGTTTTTATACACAACAAGTTATACAGCCCATGGCCAAACGATACCAGAAAATGATTTTAAAGTAAACTCATTCTTCTACGCAAGTCACTACATCGAACGATGTTTAGAATGTCTTATATTAGCTTGCAAGTTTATTTTTACTTATTTACTTATTTATCAATAGATATACTGACATCTTTAGTTTATTAGATTTACAGGACACATGGTGATAGCAATTTTTACAAGCAGACATGCATAGATCCTATTCAAAAATTTCAATAGAATACAATATAATTGTGACCTTTGGCTTTTCACAAAAGTGCGTTGAATTCAAGTAAGAACCATATAATAAAAAGTACCTAACAGTTGTCCGTATAGCGACCTTTGTCTGCGGGTCCATCAATTCCTTTATAGACTCTACCTCTGCTGGACCTTCCCCCAGGTCATGTGCATTTTTATAAAACCTCTTAACAAGTAAATTGTCATCGGGTTTGCGACGTAGGGTGTGGCATGTGGCCCGCCCCTTCGGGTACCCCAGTTAACCAAAAGTAAAGAAGCGCATATTCCATCTCTCCACCTACTCCTTCTCAAACATCAGTTAGTTCCTTTGTCCTTTTCTATAAGACTTTTGATGTCTCTGAAAAAGTACAGAAATAACTGATAAAGTAGAAAAATTACTGAAGAAGACAAAATTCCCCCAATCATGATTGTGCTACCTTTTACAATACCCACAGAGACAGGCCAAAGGTCCCATAGCACAGTGCTGAAGAACAACTAGCCTTCTGCTATTTATGAAAACACCGTCAGAAATAACTGATTTATTTCAATGAAATAGGCCAAAGGCCTGTCAGCCTTCCACAGAAACGAGCCAATAGCAAGTTTCGAAGGAAACCCGTTTTGGCAAGTCCAGATATATGACTTTGAACTATCGCCAAGGGAGAAAAGCTTGGTTAAACTAGATAAAAAAATGATTTCACTCCCTGAAAAAGATGAAGTCTTGTCTATTGGCATAAAAATATGCAGGGGACAGAGGGGAATTGCTAACTGGGTTGCTTCGATACCATCATTCAGTATAGGAAACCAAGTTAGGTATTAGGAAAATATTGCATAAATAATTTGATAGACAAGATCTATTTTTCTAGTCGCCATATTACCTCACAAAACTCCCCCCGAAAGAAATCAATATGCAGCTCTCTGCACCATCTGTAGGATATTCAAACCGTATCATGGTAGTTTGTCATACTGCAATGGTCCAAAAGGCTCTCAGTGTTTCTAAATTATTAAGTCTTGTACTCTTACTCAGTTTTGACCTTGGAGAAGATGGCGTGTTTCCCACTGTTTTCAAACCGATTATCCTGATCGATTAGTATAGCTTTCCAAAAAACTGTCAGAAAATAGCGTTTTCATGAGTTGATGAAGTAGCTGTGTAGATATGAGAAGTCCACGAGGAAATTACTTTATCGTATTCAGACTATTCGAGCTATTTATGCAGAAATCGATATTTGATCTATACGTAGAAATAAAGTTAACGCTAGGAAAAGCTCCAACACTAAATAACTCAATTTAACTTTCTCTTTCGTATTAAATTATGTAGAGCAAAAACGTTTATGAGGCTGCTTCCTTTGAATATTGACATTGATTTGAATGCAATAAGATGGAGAGTAAGTTTCATTGAAATCTATGTTGGTGACCCCTACTCAATCAAAACAACCTCTTGTTTCTAAGTTTTACAACAATAAAGTATGCTTCCTCTCAATTTCAAGATCTTTGATATTCTCAAGTTGAGGTTTCAAATGTCAAAAGATGATTATTACAACGACTTTGCATGTTCAAGATAACAATCGAAGACGCTAAGAAAAATAAAAGGTCCTATATGATATTGTTGTTTCATTTTTGATTTCATTAAAATATGGCTATAGCGTGCAAACATCACTATATGCGCACGAAAACTCGGCGTGTTCTAAGTCAACAATTATTAGCTCTGGACTATTAATCGTCATGCTTGATTGCTTACGTCTATTTATGTCTGCGTTCTTCAGTGAATTCTATGTTATGTTATTTTTATTTTTTCCTTGCCGTCTTTAGAATGTCAAAGTTACTGAGCCAGGTTTGCATGTATTGGTGAAATCCATCTATCCCTTTAGCCATTTGTTCTCAATAAAGCATTTTATGAATAAGTGGCTCACGAAGATAACTTAACTGTCTTACCCCCTTACATTAGGTGAGTTGGGGAATTTATACCGAACTTCTATCAATGGTTACAGCATTGATTGAAAAATGTGAGCAGAGTTCTATTTTGTCGAAGTATCATTGATCAAAATAGCATCATGATGATCCTCTGCGGCGAAATGGCGCAGGGAAAAATGTTTCAATCTTCCCCATTCCATCACCAGGACCCACTCGATTGTGCAGAGAAGCAAACAAATACTTAAAGTCATTGCTCTCTAACTATTTTTGCTATTTCTTTCTGTTGATTGTACAATTAAGAAATGAAATCATCAAATTCTCGTGTTAAATCAAATCGTACGTATGTTACGCCAGATTTACAACCTATATACAGGAGCAGTTCTGCTTTGTCCTAAATACGTTTCTCCAAGCCGTACATACTTTAGGAATATTTATATGTTTCACGCATGACCTTTGGTCACAACATACGACATATTAATCACATATCAGTCAACCTGGTAAACTCCAACTGCAATCCTTGCAGCAGTAATACGACTAACTGACTAACATAACTAACTTACGAATATAAATAGTTTCGTAGTCCTGATGTAGCCTCGTAGTGGTTGACGTCCGATTAAAACTTTTTTAAACAGTTCTGACACATATGTCAGAGCCATAAGACTAGACATTCACCAAGAAACAATGAGGAGCTGCAAAATAGAAACTGGGCAAGTAATGCAGGGGGAAGAAGGGGAAGTGGTGAAATCGGCCACCTCACTTCCCCCCGGTCAAAACCAAACCCAAAGAGCTTGGTTTGTTGCCCACATTATGTTTAATGATACATTGTGTGAATAGGGATGACAGAACTGAATGCTTGTTATTCGTGTTAAGAAAAGTGTCAAAATGTATTGAAATTTCTTTTCCAATCTTTTTCTCATTTTACATGTTATTCTAATCAATCATTCTGGACACACGTCATTTTTATTCTTTCTCCGTTGTGCAATGTGACTTTGCCCACCGATTGGTTCATACGTTCTCAGTGGGAGAAGAGAGAATCACTTGCACAATTTCTTTCTTGAATATTGTTTGGAATGACCAGCAATGCCTTAGATAACTATTTTTTATGTAACCCTTATTTTCAACATGAGTTTACACAAACAAAAGTAAATTCTGCTGAGAAGAGACCATGTTCTCCTATGTTTTTATCTCAACAACTAAACTCCACTGGAGAAACACCCCTCGCCATCCACCAGAAAAACTTGTACTTGGAGTCTTCATTCTCAGTTCTTAGAATCCCTGCAAAAGGATTACCCCATTCAAATAATCCTTGAAGGGTTTCCATTAACTAACATAGCAGAACGATGCTTCAATGCAAAATGGTTTCAAAACCATCGATGGTTGGAGTAGATTAAAGAGGCGGACGTATGCCTCTGCTTTGCTTGTAGAGTCGACTCAAAAGCCCAGCGCCCATCTACAACAAGTATTTTGAAACATACGTCATCTTTAGACGCTGAAGCAAAGCCTAAGGGCGTTGAAACACATGCGCGTAGCTCAGCCCAGTTGATGCCATGGAACTGTGGATGGAGAAAAGGGGCAGAAAGTGTGCAAATTATTCTGTGGACACTTTGGTTCTTGCAAGAGTACCAAATCAAAAGCTTTGGTTAGGTTTGTTTTATTTTTAAGGTATCTGGCTGTAAATGGATTGCCTTTTTGAGGAGACATTGAAAGAACCGAGTTTGATTCAAAACATTTTAGTGGTGGTGTACATTTCCAACGATTTTCTAATTATAGTGAAATCAGAGCACACTGAAGTAGCATCGAAAGTGCCCTCCAATGATATTAAAAAGAACAATTTCTAGACCTGTGACATGGTGAAATTAGTTTCAAGTTGCTTTGGGAGATTAAAGGCCTGGTTACTGGGGATGTTAATAGGAGTGCGAAGATAGAAGATCATGCTCTTTGTGTTGTTGAATTAAAAGACAGACCTGCAAACGAACTTCTTCACTCAATACTTCCGTCATTAAACCAGCATGTCATTGAATATGATGGCATTGTTTTTCAGTGTTATGATGGGTCAGTGTCATAAGCGGAGAGGAAGGTGACTTGTAAAAACTTCTGTCAGAAAGCTGCTGTTGATTGTACAATGCATACACTGCTTTTGTCAAAATTTACACTTGGTTGTAGACGCAGTGATTGACAGTGCCTTAAGGACTGCTTTAAGCTAAAGGGTATCAGGGAAAATACCAAGGTATTAATCTCAAACGACTTTTGGACACTCACTGGTCGGGTCAGTTGGATTGCATGAAAGCCATCAACACCTGCGTTGATGGAATACTAACTTGTTTGTAGCAATGCATGTCCTCCTCATTAGTGAAAACTGAACAAAGAATCATTTGCTAAGGATTATACTATCAAATCTGTGGGCATTTTTAAATTATACTAAAAAATTACTGAATAAGTATTTCAAAAACGTATACTATGAATAAAATCTATGCATTTTTGTTTCATGAGATATGAATTCAAGAAATATGAACTACTGGATGTTATTCAATGCGACATTTGTACATTTTTACCCTCTGCAAGTTATATTAATAAAGAATAAATGAGAATTATTACATTTACATCAAGGACTGTATACTAGCGCAGCTAAGTCGTTTAAAAAACACTTGTCCACCCTTGTTAATGCTAATATCATAAATACATTCCTACTTTAATATTTTATTGCATTTTGCTTTATCTCTTGTTCCTTTTTGTATTTGTCCCTTAAAAATACCAGTTCAAGACAAAATACAAGACCTCCACCATTATGAAAATTTCTAGTCGTCTCCACAATGGATACTTTATTCTTGATGATGCCCCCCTGTAAGGAAGGTCCAGCTAAGTGACTCTTTGCAACCTTTTCTGCCAATCCATATTCTGCTAGAGATTATCAGGAACATGCCAGTTTGCAGACTTCCAAACACCAATAAGAAACGATGATGGCTGGAGGTATCATCTATCTCTTGTTTACCTAGGGTATTTTTTAACATCGAATGAAGAACAATTTGTCACTGAATTTAAATCTAAAATCCTGAAACTTTTAAAGATAATTTAGCTCTGTAAATTTTAAAATATTTTGTCGAAAGGATTCACAAAGCATTTACACTTGGCTCTTTAGAAGAGCTTTTAGGTCTCGATACTACCGTCACTAATATTCTCAGATATTCCCCTGGCGTTCTCTTGACTCTAATAGCTGAATAATAACTTTTATTGTATTCGCTGTGCATGCTTTGTTTAGCAAGGGCACATTGCGAAAAGGACGTATTAGATAGTAACCGTAAATGATAGCCAAACAGAGGCTAATTGGAATAACTTTGTACAAACGCGAGTAAATAAGACATTCGATTGCTATTCCGTCCATGTTAGGTCACAGTATTCGTAAACTAATCATCACGTTTAGCACATTGTACTTGTGATGATAAGCCAGTTTAAAGTCTAAATTTTCCAGACTTGATAATCCTTGAGCAAATTATAATTCAATAAAGTAAAGCATTTTTACTTCAGACATGACTACGTTGCCATAGAAATTCTTTGTCCACATTGCAAACTAAGTCAGCTTAACATGTAAACTGTGGTTTGTCCCTCCTTCACGGCGGATTATAAAACAAGTTGATAGTATTCAGTAAACCTAAGGAAATCTAATTTCAAAGCGCTGTGACACAGGGACGTAGGATAACACGCGTGGCAATTAGCATTCATCTCCCGCTGACCCACATTGTTGCTGTCCCATGACGATATACATATCTATGAAACAGGCTCCGTGGCAGCTAAGTTTGTAATTAGTCCTACTTTACCAAGATGGCCTGATAGTCTCTAATGGCTTTTACTGAGCATCGGACGGCCTGAAAATCCTACTTCAGATGGCTAGGAACATTTGCGCAAGGATTTTAGTCTTTAAATCTGAACTCTTGCAAGCCGATTACATAAGAAAGGAGCTAAATCACACAGACAAAACATTGACTGATTTAATACGCTGACAAAACCTATTTTTATGTGATGTAGGTCATGTCTGCTATTACACCTATTTTTTATAAGAACATTCGGAATCTTTTAAGGCTTAAAATGGTTCTAGATATTTGAAAAGTAAGCCTTAAAAGTTCTTAAAATGTTCTGAATTCTGAATCATATAAAGCCTTCACGTTCTTAATATTTTAGTTCCGAAAACCCTGTTTTCCTTGATTTTCTGACAAGTGAACACAGGCAAGTACACTGTAAACGACTGATGCAAGCTCTGCCAGAATATTAGTCTGTTCTGAATTCAGACCCCAAAAGTGTACATGATCACCCCCGTCATGAAAGTCAATGAGTTCCTCCCCCTGTGGGGAACGACTAATGTTTTTGAAGCAGTTATTCGATCATAAATCGATTTTCCTGATGATTTTCAAACTGTTGGGATTTGGCCGTCCATCGTGTACTGTGCAATATATATACATCAATACCAGCTATGGAATGTTCTTAATATTAGTCCAACTTCAAGCGTTGCGTTCTTATAAACTATGTTCTTATAAAGAAATAGGTGTACTTTGAAGCGGAACTTTGCCATAAATATCTGCTCAACATTCCCTCGTTGACATATTATGCTTATTTCTGTTCAGTTATAAAGGCAATAGAAACGTCGGTATTAAAGCAATGTGGGAGACAACGATTTGGAGAATGTTAAAATATGGTTATGGAACATCTCAAATTCCAATTCGAAAAGTTTTCCACTTATAGACTGTTTTAATAATATGGTCAAGTGACCTGCCCACATGCACTGAAGGTAGAAAATGTTTCACCAAACGTTTGGTAAATAAAAGCGAGGGGAAGTCGGGAAGGTTCAGTACTGAAGGGTTGGCGGTTCTATAAATATACAACAATATTTACAAAATTGGGCATCCGGCGATCCTCTTGCCAGGCAGGATGTTAAACTGTAAGCCATTAGTATTGATTAATATTCCCTTAATGCTTTTTCGGTTACAGCCAAGTAGAAATGAATTTCATGGTATCAAAGTTCTAAAGAAAAAAAAAGATCAAACAAGAACTTGCTTTTGATATATATATTTTATGCTATAAAAGTGACAAAAATGTTATTCTTGCAAAAACATTGATCCTGTCTACAACGATAGAGCCTAAGCTCATGAGTAAGGTTTTCGAATACCTAGAGGAGGAAACCTTTTTGTAATTAACAAATGAATGGAGCACCTGAACGAGGAGGGTGTTAAATTAGAGCCTGTAATGAAATACTAATTAAACATACGCCTAAATTCAGTATACTTTGATTCTCTATTTGATTTGACCAGGGTGATCTCTGAAAGAATCGTAATAAAAATCGCTGTGCTCTGTAAAAAGACTATGACAACTCCCTTGTTACAGCACGTTTGCTTTTAACTCACAGGCATCTTGAATAAGTTAATTTTTTTCCACTTTAATTTCTTGGATAACATGTTTACTGGACGAATCTGGACGAAGCTAATTTTATTCCACTTTAATTTCTTGGATGACATGTTTACTGGACGAATCTGGAATAAGTTCATTTTACTTCCATTTTAATTTCTTGGATAACATGTTTACTCTCATGCAACTCAAAGGCATCTTGAATAAGTTAAATTTTATTTCCACTTAAATTTCTTGGATAACATTTTTACTGGACGAATTGTTCCTCTCTAAATAAGCGCCCCGTATTGTCTTTGATTTTAAGCGTGATCATGATTTGCTGCCGAACTTTATAAAAAGTTTTCTATGAACTTCACAGGTCAAGGCAACTTAAATTTCCCATTTTCAAACAGAATTTGTTAATTAGAACCGTCTTATTATCACAACAATACACATAATTAAAGTTGCTGGAGTGTTAAATTATCTTCTTATATACAATAGCGAGTAATTAGTAAGTAGAGAGTTTGTTATTACTGTGTCAAGACGGTTAAGTAAAGTAGCACTTAACGCAGAATACTGGTGATCGCTCTAACCCTGTTCAGGCCAAAAACCGTTTTTTGGTTCATAGGCTTAAAGAAGGAGTGGTCCTGTAGCCCATTAGATAGATTGTTATTCGCCTCAAATTTATAGTACATATTTCTCTCGATGTGTAATCTTTTTAACGCTCCTATAAAGCTTGTTAATTGACGTCACCAGTTTTGGGCGTTGGGATCAATACTGTGTGTGAATAACATATAGTAAACTTCTTTGCACGTTGGTTTGTGTTATAGATATAACCACCAATGATCTCCCAACTCTGACACCGGCGTTATCAGAAATCATTTTCAAGGGATGAGGTAGTGACAGAAGAGAGGCTTGTAAAGAAGTGAAAGAAAATATGCCGCAGTTAGGGATTTCAACTATGGCAGTATTATTTCTCTTTGTTTATGTTATGTAATATACTAAACAAGACGATATCGGGTCAAATCAAGGAGAATAGATATGCAAGGTCCGGGAATAATAAACTTGCAAGTAAGTGTCAATGTTTATAGCTTGAAAAACATGCCGCTGGTACTACAGATCTTAAAGAGTGATTCATCAGGTAATTTATTTTGATCAAAAAGCTTTTAGCCGATTCTCCCCAGTTGATCTTCATCTGTAAAGTATAAATAACTTTACTGTACTTAAGTTCTTGAAGTATGTAGTTCAACTGACTCAAATCGGCACTTTTTTAAGCCTGAAGACACGAGAAAATAAGAGTTAGAATGTGTAAATCAACCCTCCTGGTTGTTTCTGATTTCTGATCCTGTTACCTTTCTTTTAGAAAGAGGTCTGCACAATTTTCTAAGTCAATAAGAAATACCTAAGTAATAATTGGACACAGAGCACTGTACATCTTCAGATTTCTGCTTGTTTAAGTAAGCGACAGGAATTGAATTCTTTTCTGCAAGAGCAAGAAAACAAATACACTGTTTATCTTCAGAGATGGCCAAAGCGTGGTCCTATGGGCCTGGCCACACTCTTTAATCTTAAAATTGACATATTACAAGTGAAGGAAGCAAACCATTGTATGCAAGTATTTTCCTTGTATTAATGCGACATCATTCATTACGATTTATCATCTCAGTAACTAAACTTCAAGGCTACGACTTTTCGATAACTTTGACCTCACATTAAAACCGCTTAACCCTATTTTGAGTAAACTAATTTATAAAAGGAAGTCTAGCGGGTTGTAGCTCTTAATCTAGAGACCATTATGTCAAAAAGAAAATTAACTTGATCGTGAAGGAACCTGCTGCATCATGAGAGAATCGCCTAGTCCTGCCTTACTTCAACATTTGCATCGTTTGATGCTACGACTGTAAAAATTGGTAGAAAGAAGGTTGATTTATTTCGCCAAATGTACACAATAGCAGGGTATTTATACTCGCATTATATTTTGTCAAACCAAAATGGAAAAGCAATATATTTTACAAAATCGTTTTAAAGCCGTTAGCTGAGAGGTAAAGTGATTCTATCAAACATCGTTACAATATATAGCATTCGGCACAAAACCAATATACCAAGTGTACCAGATACTTCGTATTTCAAAGCGTCTTCAACAGTAGAGCCCTGTTTCCACTCTCCAGACCACGTTGAAACCTTTTAGAAGGCCCATGCGCTTAAAGGTCGTGCTATCGTTTTAAACGCCTACACGTTCCCCTATTAGAGCATTGCCGTATTTCTGATAAAGTCTTTATTGACTGCTTGTTACATCTGTCACCGTCGGATGCACATCTTTTCATCTTCAATTCCTCTATCTGCCTGAGGAGTGTCAACTTAAATTTCACATATCGCAGTTGGAACTTTCTTTTCGACTGCATAAAGTTACTGCATCACCATGGTGACCAAACTATTTCCTAATCTCTAACTCAAACTTAGAATCAATTGTAAAATTCATATGAGACAAGCCAGTAAGAAATTTTTGTGTTAATGTTTCTTTTCACTAGAAGGTTTTTTGTCCGCGCATGCACCAGCGACCAAAGTCGATCTGAACATGTGCACATTCTTCACGTGGCAACTAATTAAGTAACTAAACATTTTTGCTGCGGGTGCCAGCAAACACCAGGAAGCTCAACTTATTTGAAATCTCAGGGTAATCTCCATGCAATGCTAACCTCATCTCCAAAATTATCGGGGTGAACAGCAGAAGTTCCCAATGAACAGGTAACATAAGTTACTCCAACATCCTTTAACAACTTTTACAGAAAAGTACTCAGAAGTGAAGTTATAAACAGCAAGAATAGCTATTGTATCAATAGGGCCATAGTTTGGAGCTCGAAATTTAACGCCAAGAATCGTCTAATGGATATCAGGTACCAGAGACTGCGCAATTTTGTTTTTTCTTTTCTAAAGCACGTTGTATCATATGACGTTAATTTTTTATATGAGCCATAACTAGATATAGAAACACAAAGTTTTGGGACAGCTATTGAGAGTTATCCGAACGTCTCTTCAAGTTTGTTAATAAATTATTTTCAAAATGAAAATGCCTTTAGCATTCTGAGTTATGTCCAAATTTATTTAATTTTCAAACATTTTCGGAGTTTCCCGTGCATCGTATCAAAAATTATCTAGTCCCTTTTCCCGTTTGATCTGAGTGAGTATGATTACAATGGGTTTAAGGTAACTTAAGAATGTAGGTACAACTCTGCATTCATTTGTCTATTGTTTTCTTCACTCTTCTTTCCCACTTTCTGTCCCTTCTGCTTTCCATTCTCCTCTCAATCTTCCCCCATTCTTCTGTCTATTCTTTTGTCTATTTTCCTCTGCATTCTCGTATCTGTTACCCTCTTCATTCTCCTCTCATTCTCCTCCTATTCTCCTAAAATTCCTCTCTTCATTGTACTCTCCATTCTCCTCTGCATTCTCCTGTCATTCTCTTCCCGTTCTCTTTTCATTCTGTTGCAATTCTTCTCCCATTCTCTTCCCAGTCTCCTCTCTTTTTCCTCTTATTCTCGTTCCATTTCTCCCAATTCTCTTCCCTTACCCCTCGCCGTTCTCCTCTTATTCTCCTTGCCATTTTCCTGTCAATTCTCTTCTTCATCCTCCTATCTAAGTTTCTGTAGCCCCAGTACTTCTAGCAGTTTTTCAGAAAGTTATTTGTAGTGACACTGGGCTTAGAGAATGGAGTAAATCCACTTTAAGACATATAACGAACAATTATATATATATATATATATATATATATATATATCGTTTGATCTCACATATATAGACTAGGGAATGTTGCTAGATTATTGTTTTTATTGTTAATAGTGCTTGAAGAAGGGTGGGAAACTCTCTTTAGATGTGTAAAAAAAATACCACGACGGTATTTTAATCAAGGAATTCTCAAAATCCTGGTTATTTCAGACAGCTTGGGACACAGGTGAGAACTGGGTGCAGAGGCCCCTGCAGCACTCACAAGTGCCTTAAAAGTACATTAGGACTCTCATTGTACGTAAATAAAATTGGCAGGTTGTCATCCTCCGCCTCAACAAATAACGAAATAGTACCCAGTCAAATTTTGCTCTCCACTCTCTTGGTTGTAGCTTACAGAGTAACTATCAGACTAGTGGGAACCAGCAACATGTTTCGAAAAGTGTATGAACTCTATAAATCTGTGATTGAAAGCATTTCAAAGACTTTTCCCTATCTGGTCTAAGGTTTGAATTGCCACTCGTTAAGGCAGTTTGTAAAAATATTCAATATCAAACGGTGCAATCTGAGGGAGTTGATACAATGACTTATTCTACAATAAATCTTAGGAAACAAAGTTTTCCAGGAGGATGAAATCACAATAATTTATGTAGCTTGACAATATCACAATCGATGTCATATGTTCCTTCTTTCAAAGAATGTACATTAAGCTGTTTATTGTGCCCTCCATAAAGAGCTTCAGGTAAGACTACATATCTATTATATAAATATCTATTAAATTCTATGATGATAGCAAATGTACATGTCCATTCCTCAGTTTTATCTTATTGATGAGCTTCAGGTAAGACTACATATCTATTATATAAATATCTATTAAATTCTATGATGATAGCAAATGTACATGTCCAT
>JAAAKL020005623.1:0-19042 GCA_010016065.2 Carybdea cf. marsupialis auct. non (Linnaeus, 1758)
AAGTAAACAGGCAGTTTGTGATAAGACTGAAGATAATTTGTCGCATGTGTCAATATATATTGGATACGAGTCTCGTGTACCCTAGTTAACGTTCCTCCACACGGTGACAGCAAACCTGTTTGAGGACTGAAACATCGATCACTTGTTTGGTATGCTTGGTCATACACTTAAGCTTTCACCTAACTAATGAGTTCAGGACAATTTGCCGTAAAAAAGATAAGACTACATACGAAAGTGGATAACTAAAACGGCTTTGATAATTGTAGGATACAGCTTTGAACAATTCGTAAGACATTGCCACTTATCTATCAGTAAAATATTATGCAGTTGTTAACTTATCATGTTATATCATAAAGAAGCACAACAAGATACTAAACGAAACATTGGCTAGATCACTTAATTGGTTAAAGCCCTATAAAATCATCTTGGTTCATAATTTTGCAGCCCCAGAAACGCAACTGTGCATGATCCTTCATGATATTCATCCGTTTCGTCAGCCCAGAATCCAGGTCATGAATGGGAATTGAAATAAAGCTGGAGATTGTGGAATTTCGGACCAGAAAAATAGATTGTTCGGCAAAATGGAATAGGCTTCGTGACAACAATCCACTATTTCTCAGCTGTGTACCATGGTTAAATCAACAAGCTCTTGGGCAAGGCAGGGAAAACACCAAACAAGAAATATTATTCATCATAAACTGCACTGCAAAATAAATAATTACATTATCATCAAGAATTAAAAGTACAATTCTTCTAAAAATCCATAACGTCCTGCGTTTCCTTCCGTATTACCAAAGACAGTGTAACCTACACAGTTCAAACTCTACTATAGTGACTATCCACCTTTAATCCTGCGGACCACATATGTGACTGGGCATCGAGTCGTGCGACACATATCATAAATAGTATTTTTACTATCAAAAAGTGCGTTTTCACGATATAGAAACATTTGACAGATTATTCAATAGGAGGGGGAAATTAATTAAAAGGGAAATCAGCACCAACCATCATCGGCTCCACTTCTATTCAACAAGCGTTTTCCGAGTTGCGGCTGGCAGATCAACTGGAACATGCGCTCAGTCTTTTAGACTACGGATCACAGACGGAGTATCACTACTCTACCATAAATCCAAAAAATTAACTTTGCAAAGTCATACCCTATCTTGGGTTTGAAGCATCTAGGCGTTCGAGCGTTTACTGTGCCAAAACGTTTCGTGCTGTTGCCGAGTGTCACTTTGCAGCCTAGCAACTGCAGTAAGAACGAATATTTCCAGACTGATATGCAATTCTACCTTATAAAGTTCCAATGATACTATTAGCTGTCAAAAAACCCGTCCAAGATCATGATTTTATCACAGAATATTAAGGGAGACGCCCGTAATAATTAATAATAATGTAAAGATAATGTCCAAGAAATTCACATCCCACACCAATAGGACTCAACTTTCCTTTTATTCAGGATGCTATAAGCAAAAAACATACATTCTTACGAGCGTAAAAAATGTTACAGCATCTTCCTGTTATCACTTTCCTTAATTCTCTAATAAAACTGCAGTAAAATACTTCGTTGCCATAAAACATCAATTACACTACGTGAATCTTCCATTTCAAAGCAGGCGAAACATAAGAAAACACTACTACATAACTAAATAATAGGCATCAGTAGTCGAACCAAGATCCCAGATTTTAGCGGCACGTTACACTACCAATTAAACTACGGTCGCCCCACAGCAATCGCTCCAATGTCGAGCCAGCAAAATTTTAGAAGTAACAGCAAGCTCATAATGGATAATCAACAATTTAATACATACTATCTACGGCTACCCTGTCTTTCCTTATCTCGACTTTTGTTCCACTATTTCCCACGAAGTTTAAATAAGAGACCTCTCTCTTAAGTAGTAATCTTTGTAACAGGTGCATCTGATGCTAATGACGGGGGGGGGGGGGCGTAAGCCCACGACTTTATGATCCATTTCTCTTAAGTACCATATGTTACGTCTTTAAACATGCGTACCAGCTATTGCAAAGACTAAGAATTATAAGTCGTAGTTTTAAAGCTAATGAAAGTCTTTCTGATGGGGATATATGACGATGTAGAGCGTGACTAGTCATCGAATGGAATCGTCTAAAGTCATGGCTTAGACTTTGCTATTTCGAAGCAAATGCGAGCGTTTTGTCATGTACGGTACCAGACGTGTGTCAAGAAACATACGTCCTTCATGACAGACATGGCAATGCTCTAACATAGACTTGGCAGTATAAATAAGCTATGCCGCAGAATAATGAGTAAGACGGTTCAGTTTTGAAACATGGAATGGGTGTTCGTATGCCGCGAAACTGATAATCAAGGTTAGTATGAAAACATACCAGTCTTCCATCATCACTCTTCTCTTTATTGTCCTATATTGGAATCCCTTCGAAACTGATTCTACTGTATCTTATCTATACAGTACCAAAGACTACTTCCTAACGCTGTACAGTCATTAATTTCCTAGAATAAAGGAACGAAGAAGATTGCTTTTGGGTGCGAGTATTTATCGCTATTCCACCAAATGATTGTATATTTTGGGGAACAATACAAATGTAGAAACACCTGGCTGGTACAAAGATCTTAAAGAATTCTAATTACTCGAATCCTTTCAACAAGTGAAGTATGCATGGCCATAAATCACTATGTGAAGTATCAGACCCTGGTATGGCCAAATCTTAACAGTATATCTTCAGGGCACAACAACTGAAAAAATCCCACAGGAAACTGTTCACAGCAAATAATAACATAGGGAGATGGACAAACGATGTCTCTTTCGAGTACAGTATGTATTGTAGACATAAGAGCACAGAAAACCGAGTCTATTGAAGCAGGAAGGAAACTTTTACGAATTCTATGTTCTTAGCGACGTTGCATCCCTGGAACATTTCCTGGTTAGCAATAGACACGGTTACTGTTAGTAATAAAACATCATTAAAAACACCATTCAAAACATATATTTTCACCTGTGTATTTAATTTAAACTTAAAATAAGTACGTTTTAGATCATAACTGGATCATAACTGGATCATAACTAGGCCTCCTGTTTGTCTAGCTAAATGTGATGCTTAATTTGACATCTGTTCCCAGAGACATCATCTTCTTCCAAAGAGTACAGTTTCTTCTGTCTGACAAAACCGACCTTTATTAACGAATTGGTCTACGGCACACAAGTGCCATCAAAAACACAACGAAAGCTCCTACTAAGAGTATATCCACCAGTGTGTTTGCTGACGACTATACAGAAGTTTTATTTAAAATATTATAACCAAAACATTACAAAGGCATAGAGCAAACTCAGGTAACTAAAAGCTGCCGTAAATCTGATATCTGATTTTTCACATGCGATATCTGTAAGATTTCGTACGAGTCAGTGTACTAATTTCATTCAAAGATAAATTTACCATTGGGGAACAGCTTAACATACGTACATAAGAACCCTCAAGAACTCACATATTTATGTTAGGTGTCTACCGCAGATACCTTGGCTAAAGCTTTGAGTTCACAACAACCTTCGATGGTGTTTCAAACACTTCTTGACAAAATGTACCATGAAATCCGTATGGTACATGGTGCTTCAGCTTGATTCTAGCAATGGGTCCCATCGTTATATCCTTTGCATCCAATATGCAAAATGTTGTCTTCCGCTCTTCTACTTCGTACATCTGTACCAGAACAAACCCGTCATCTTCGTCTCCTTTTGTATTAGACTCGTATCCATAGCGAGGAACAAAGACCGGTTCACCAATGGCACCATCTGAGTACCAGACTTGACGTTCGCCGCCTTGAGAATCAAACTAATTTCAACAAAATAAATTATAAAACGAAAGCGTAGTTATCTGCAACTCAGATTATGATTAGCGCATCTATGTAATAAATCGAACATGCATTTAGGTCTACATTGAATACTCGTCCACAAGATACACAGAATGCCGTTGAACTTGTGTAAGTCCTAACAAGAAAGTACCTAGAAGCACGATATTTTTTGCAAAAACCCCACTTGCTTTGTGTCATCTTCACGTTTTGCTATCATATTATAAGGCCTCCTTAAAGATGAAAAATACGCGCGGTTTATATTAAAGTTTGAAATTAAACAAGGTGATTCAGTGAAATCTGCCTTAAAATTGTTTCGCAATTCTTTCATTTTTCTCGGGTTATTGAAAGAATACGGGCTGTAGAGACGTGGTATCTGTTCTAAATAATGGTCATAATATGTCATCTGTTGCTATCGCTTCCACCACTGTTTATACAAAGGTGTCACGAGAAATGGTTTATCAATTGTTTAATATCTTTAGGATCGTTACCCCTTTTAAAAAAGGGTGTTATCACAACTGACGCAAGCGGTGAATTTTTAATAAGCGCTTTGCCTCGAATAAGAGCCCGCTTATAAGGTGCGAGGAAGCGTCAAGGAGGGCTATCCAATTAACACTGTAAATATATTTGTTACATTTAACTAAATCAGTGTCCCCGTTCCCTTAGCGTGGGTCACGTGTTTGAGTCCCATATTTTCTCAAACGAGAGCTGCAATAAATGTGCCATTCCCGCAAATTCGTTGACATGATATTGATATCCTTTGTTTTCTGATTGAATTTCCTATTTTTTTGAAATCACTTTTGCTCATCGAAAGATTTGTTTCTTTGTCTCTCTCAAATCTAGGTAGTGATTTGTTCCATATTTCAAACCTAATGATCTTTCAAGATACAATAGAATATGCGTATCCAACTTTACCAACCCCATAACAATAGGTAGGGGCGAAAGTTTCGCGAAATTTGTGACACATGCGCTAAGGTAGCGTTTCTCAATCTTTCTTTGGCTATCGCCCTCTTTAAGTTCCCCCCTAAAACAACATCTAGTCTCTCCCCTCGAAATACTAAAGTTTTTACAAATTTACTACAAATCACAAGCGAAAGTTTCAAGCGCCAACACAGTACTTCTTGTTCATCACTGCAACAAATAAACAACTTTAGAAAAACAACAACATATAAACATATCAATGATCATTTGCAACACACAATCCAATCATTCTGGTGGGATGCTTAGTCTTATAAGTTCCTTTTTGATATCTAGCCCTGAATTTTGTCAAACAGTGATGCGTCTTACGGAATTGCGTTATATCTTATTAAGTTCTCTTCCTAGGAAAAGAGTTCCGCGTCCGTTGAAAAGCCTTTCTCGACAAGATAGGTAGTTGGAAAATAATGCAAGAAAAATCTGACATGCCAAGGTGCTGCAAATGGCTGCACAACATTGTACCACTGTCCACAACACTTCGTACTTTGCTTCAGAAAATGGCACTCTAGTCACCTCGTCGCCATCTAAAGGCTGATCTCAATTAAGGGACGTATTGAGCGCTCGTCCCAAACGATCATACTTTGCGTGCCTGCGCTCCATCTCCAGTAGCAATCGGAAACCTTGTTTTCCAGCTATTGATTGCACGAAATATATTAAGAAACCGAGAAAATAGACTTGGGGGAGGGCTCTTTTAATCTTGCTGTACTTGTCAAAGCAGATAAAAAGAGAATGGCTAAGAAAAGAGCATAGATGAGAAGTTTCCTCTGTACTTTCTGGCATATGTTGGCCAAAAACTATTTAGTGGTCTGTGAAGCGTGTTCGCTGGCAACCCCTGGCTAAATACTCTTGGCAATTAAACCCTAATCCTAATACTTTTAGTTATCATGGCTAAGACGATACAACTGGTTCCTGCAAGGTAGGGAGAAACGTAATTTCTACCCTTCTATGAGAAAAGTACATCGTTCCTGCTGACAACCGTACGTGGCAATCAGTTATCAATATTTACAGTTACGGCTACCAAAATGGATCCTACAAATCACGGAATCAATAAATAAGAACTGGTTAACTACAAAACCAAAATTAGGTTTCCCCTAAGTTTTCCCTGTGTTCTATCACTGAAATGTGCCTATCCCCACTGATTAACATACAATTTGATGTATAATTTTCTGAGTAAGCATCGTTGAGGGATAGCATTGCTCCATAAACCAGGCGACATCAGTGTGTAGAGTGAGCTACCGGGTGACATTTACAGCCATGTGCACTAATGCACGTTTTCTCCTATTTGTGAGTATAGGAACAAATATGTTTTATACAGATATACGGACTTCGCTTAGGTTAAAAAATAGCTTACCTTTATCACATCTCGATACGGAAGGGGCTCCCCGTCTCTGTCATTCCCCATTAAGTACGAGTATCTTGTTCCGGATACACCATTTCTATATGGATGTGTTGTGGGAAATTCAACACTTGCCTTGTCCATTTTCTGACCAATGCAAGTCTTTTTACTGAGATCTAATTGAAATGAGTATACATGACCTGGAGCAACGGACGTGTTAGTGAGCCACAGCCCTCCATCAAATGACATATCGAAATTAGTATCAAGGCAAACTGCATTGAAGTCTATAAAATTTTCTTTCTGCTCTGCTGTGCCAAAGTGAAAAATCTTTGAATAAGAATGATAAAAAGTATGATTAATATTATAAAATGATTGAAGTAACCCTTTCAATATCAGTTACAACATTCTACATCTACTGACATCTAATGAAATGGTACACCACCTTTTCTTGCTTGTGAAATACTACTCTATCCGTGAATTTTAGCATCATGAAAAATTGAGCTAAACCTTGGTACGAATGGGCAACTTAATGCGATAAGCTGGTAGTTACATAATCCAATTTTGAACTAAATGACCCCCAGAAGTACCATGAGAAGTGCAAATATTTATTGCATTACGTTAGCAAAACCCATTAATGTCGACTAGTTAAAACGTGCGTGATTATCTTAATTTATGCATAGTCTTGCTCTTTACCGTAGTCTGACTCAAGAATTCGAAGGCCTCTACTACTCTTCAATAAGTCAAAATGTAAACGTTTTTTATGGCAATAAGAATCCAAACTCAAATACCGGCGCATGAGGCTTTCTTATACCTTGTGATACCACCCGTTTAAATAAGCCTCCACAGTGGCTACAATGGATAACACGATAACAAAGCACCACCAAGTTCTACTTCATCAGTGACTAAACAATAAAACTTCAAAAATATAAATAAAATCGAATATAATACACGACCTAAAACCAGTTCCTTAGCTAGATATTGCCCAAACGCTCTTGCCTTAGAATAAGCCCTTGCCCTTGCTTAGGTTCCTACGTAAACATTAGGTTATAAAAACAGCTTAATCACGGATTTACAGCATTGCCTCTCAAACGGGGTGCATGTACACCCCAGGGCTACGCTGAAATGCCAAGGGGGGAATGGGGGATATTGGGGGTGAATAAGACCTAAGGGGAGGAATTAATGGTAAAGGAGAGCCAAAGGAAAGAATTGGAAGTGAAATAGAGCTAAGGGCTTGCGGCTAAATGACAGGTGGAGAGCCGCCTACAATGAGCGGTGTCCAGTTGGCCCTTCCCTACAGAGTATGGAGGGCGCATACACATCTAGGGGGATGGCAACAGTCCAGTGTGGACCTTCAATGAACATTGTAGTTAAACGGTTTTGTTCTAGGAGCTGTGATTTCTAATTACTGCAGTTCTTGCTACCAATCCCAGGTCCTTCTTTGAGACTGCTTCCCGTTTGTCAGTCACTTGCTGATAAATATCATTAATCATGTATTGATCATTTCAGTTTGTCCATCACTTGCTAATCATTTGCCCCAAAACTTCATGCATTCTTTCAAAACGTCACATGATTGGGTGCTGAACAAGGATCCTTTCTGCACTAAACTGCAGCCGGACTGCAGGCAGGTAACATTCTCTTGAGAACCTATGAACAGGCGTATCACACAAAGCAGTTTCATCCTGGCATCTGTGCACAAACTAAAAGTGAGAAAATATGGTTATGAATATTTGACGTATAGTTTCATTGCTGCAACGCACAACGAACGATTGCCTTTGTGTTTTCTTAGTCGTCAGACACAGTTGAACGTAGTAAGCACATGAATACCAAACACAAAGAGAGAAAACATCTTTGCTGTTTTCGAGAGCTGAAGGACAAAAGTGAAGGAAAGTAACAAAAGTCTTTGGAGAGTTGCTTTTTCGGTAAATCTATGACAAATCTTGACAGTGTACTTGTGGCCAGCTTTGAAATTTTATCTCTTGTTTCCCAGAAAGGTAAGCCTCATACAGGTGGTGAAGAACTGATAAAGTCTATGATATCTATCTTCTGCAGCAAAGAACTAAAGATGGATGTAGCGGCTGTGAACTATTTGCCCCTCAGCAATGATACTTTACACAGAAGGATTGATGAGATGTCTGCTGAAGTCCACCAGAAATTGACGTCGTGTTTACGTGAGCGCAAGTTCAAATGGCCAAAAGAACAGTACTTTATAATCAGGCACTATTACTTGCGTGAAAGCGATATGTTCATAATGGTGACTTCAGGGTGGAAATACTGTTCTGTGCCAAACTGAAAACTACCACAACTGCATCAGATATCTATATTCTATACAAATATAGATAGCATATGCAGAATGCCAGAATCCTGCTGGGAAATGTACTTTCAGCCAGCCAATGGTGCCCCTGCTATGATGGGTCGCCAAGGAGTCCTGCGCCTGATACAGAATGACAGTCCAAATATGATGACAATTCGCTGTGTCATCCATTGTCAAAAATCTTATAACGAAGGATATATCTCCAGATTTAAATGAGATAATGAAGGCTGAGATCAGGAGCATAAAATAAATCAGAGTAAACACCAAAACAGAACGTTTTTTACAAAGACGGGCGGGAGTCGCGTACGCCTTCTTTTGCATACCAAAGTCAGTTGGCTGAGCAAGGGCAACTGCTTGGATAGCTTTGTTGACTTACGTGATTAAGTTGACTCAGTTTATGAAGGATAAGGAGGAAATTAAATAGTTGAGTGGGAGCGACACCAGAGTTCAAGTGCATTACCGCACTGACACCTTAAGTCAGCTTAACCATCTGAATGCTGAACGTCAGGGAATTGGCAGGAACTGCATTGATGCTACAACAAAACTCTTTGGATTCATTGCCACGTTACGCCAAAACGGCAAATAACTGGTGAGGCAAGAATTTATAAGCATCTCCGAGCTAATCACGTGCTATATTTCTGACTCTGTGCTAATAATCATCACTTATCACACGCAATTGGTGATCGATACCTTCACAAACATTCAAGATCTAGCTGCAATGGAATTTCCGGATTACCTATCACAGTACTCACTGATCGATATAGGTTGGACCAATGCTACCACATAGAATGGCTTAACTACAGAACAATGCTTTTCCAGCTGTACCCGAGGTAATTGAGAAATATCCAAATCTGAGTAAAAAGCTGTGGAGATGCTTTTTTCTGTTCACATCATCGTATCATATCTGGTAGCTTGGATATTATTGATCGTGTTGATTTACGCCCAAAACCCACACAGTTGATTCCTAATTTCCAGGTTCTCACGCGACAGCATCAGGCTCAAGGGGCCCATTGACTTTGGCAGTTATGGATATCTGGCACTTCTGGATTTTGTTCTTGAAAATACTTGTGGACGAAGTACTTGTTTTATGTTCTTTCGAAATGCTTCCCAATGTTCTTGTCAAGTGTTGCTGTGGTACCTTCAGTATATGTTAATAGTCAAGTCACACTTTTTTGTTTCAAATTTGACTGCAGGGGGGGGGGGACAGGATACTATAAGCTTGGCAAGGGGTGAAAGGGGCGAAAAGGTTGAGAAAGACTGATTTACAGTATAGTACATATGCATCGACATAAAACTCCACATGCTTCAAAGTAACATTTTTGACTAATGAAATAGAGTTTCTACTTCCACGCTTTCTAAATCAATAAAGGGGTATATAATAAAGAGTGGAATGCATAATAAATTGGGTTGACAGATAAACAGGTGGGCAAACGTAGAGAAAAATCGTCAAGAAATGTGACATTTCGGTCGCATTTAATATGGACTACGAAAATATGAAATGTTTGTCAGCCCTACTTTGATCCAACTGCTTTTGTACTTTCACTAGCCATTTCTTTTCACTAGTTGTTTAATATGCTGATACGCTAAACGAATGAAGTTAAGTTAATAAAGTCAATGGGGTGTGAACTCTGTTGATATATTCCAGCGATGCTCTAACAAAACCTGCACAGTTTGTCTTCAAACATATGTAAGGGCATCTGTGTGCCAAACCACTGACTTTCAACCGAATCGTTCCCCATCCTCCTCCCTTGAAATTTGCAGAAGCGTATAGATAGGGTCACATAATAAAAAATTGCAAAAGATAACAAACGTAGGAAACCCAGTTCACGTCTAACTAGGGATCTTTTTATCCCGTTAATGAGCCTGTGGGGGAGATCGCACGTATTGCACATGTAAGCATAACAAATTGGATTATGAAATATGATAATACATCAATATGACCCAGAGGAGAAAGATACAGCGCCAAACCCTGAAAGACATTTTGAACGATAAACAAACCACGTCCCTCCAAGTCCTCCCTCGAAATGTTCGGATGCGTCGCAGCTGGGTTAAAAACTATAATATCGCAAAATGGGATGGGCATAGTAGAGGGCAGCTGTAAGTTGGGCTATGTATTCTGATCACGAAACTGAACTAGTCGAGAAAGATCTTAGAAGGAATGTTGCGGGTAGTTTTGGTGCCTTCTTACAGCTGCTTGGGAAAAAAAATCTAAGGGTACCTGAGCACCTAAGGGCCTTATTTGCCGACCGTATTATGATGAGATAGCCAAAAAGGGCGGTACTGGTTAGTGAGCTGGATGGCCCGTTCCAATTCGATGGACTAATAGTGGATTTACTTGGATGACTAGCAAAGGATGGCGATGTTCTGCTGCACAATGTACAGTGCTAAAAAGGATGCATCCTCGGGAATGTTTGCGACACTCATGTTTAAATTATACGGAAACACCTTGGCCAATGTTATATGATCTTCGATGAAGCCCATAAAAGTCTGTCCACCGAAAATCAAAAGATGAGTAATAGGAAAAGCCTGGTCCCTATAGGAAAAGTTTTAAACAATGGTTATAGAGAAACACAATATATTCTATCCATGGCCTACTTAAGATCCAAGGCCTTAAGTAGGCCATGATTCTATCACGAGGGAGTGTATACTGGCTGAGACACTACAAATCTTCGTTAACTTTGAATTGCTTGACTGCATCCTAATCATGATCTAAGCATTACTGACCGAAAGGAAGCTCATGGCCCATAAAATAGAAATATTGAAACGTTTATCATTAAAGCTGATTTTCTCTTTTTATTGCGATTGCTTATTCCATTGATTTGAGCGCCTTCATTAGCTACAATTAGCATCAGTATTACCCCAATTCTAAGATAAGTACTAAGGCATTCCCTTCCCCCAATCTTAATTGCAGGATATGTAAAGTCTTGTTTTAAATCTAAATTTATCATGATAATGTTATTTGCCTTTGGATAACCTGTATTTCTTTTAAGTGTTTTATAAAGAGATTGTCTCTCTAATTTGACACGTTTTTTATTCGATTCGGCGAATGTTCCACACGAAAACATGCCAATTGAAGCACTGATTATGCTGACACAAGGATCGCAAAATGTGCTATTAAAACTACTTCGTTGGACAAATGTGTAAACATGGTTGCTTACAACTAAGATGTGGCAGTTGGAAAAGGGGATGATATAGTTGTCATTTGAAACCAAGTGCGTACTTCATGGAGCATATCAGACTTGCAGGGGAACAAGGGTGCCACTTTGAAACACCCATCCTCAATCCAAATACTGGGACAGGATGCGATGGAAATCTGCTATTTTCATAATACAAGGTTTCTTCAATAGTAGTGTGAACCACTCCGGCTAGATAAAATTTTCTGCAAGTGCTACCTACTTGTCACTAGTCACCGTCGTGTAAACAGGAACCTTGTGCATAGCTATAATGGCAATATAAGTTTCTTATAGGTTTTCATTACCTTATCTCCTGTCACGGGTAACCCTGTGAGAACGTGTTAAACAACCAGCTACTAAACTCGTCCTGTCTCTGAATGAACGGGTATTGCCTTATTGCTTGTTCCGAACTTCACAAGCTGTCTATGATGATGCTATACTCACATAAAAATGTCATTATTTCTATTATTGGAGAATGTCGCTACCGCCTGACACTACCAGAAGTCCATTGTCTTGAAAATGTAGTGGAAAGTGAGGAATAAATGTGTCTAAGAGAAGACAAAGGGTAATTGAGGAATTCAGTTTCGCATTGACTGGAAGAAATAACGAAAAACCAGGAGGAAGATTGTAGATGGTAATATGACAAGCATGGACGCAAATGAAAATGGATACCAAGAATTTGAGGCTTCACATAAAACGTGATACTCCACAAATGCATGAACAGACAAATAAGTTTAAGGTACTTACATGGAAGTTTTCTGTATCAATTTGAATGATCTCCTCCTTTTTCTTGGGGTCCCTAGGAATGATTACAAACCGAGATGGCAGCTCTGGATGAAACTTCATACTCTCACCAGGTGAAGTTACACCACTTAATATCTTGAAAGCTTCCCACTTCGTTACCTTCACGAATGGTGTCATGTGGAATAGGTAGTAGTCTGGCAGCAAAAGAAAATCATGAGCGTAATTCAATCCAGGTATATGATGGACTTGTTGCTGATGCAGGTCCCAATTTTCCTCAAATTCATAAATACCCAAGGATGGTGGTCTCTCCATACCTGGCTTCAGACTTATTGTCACCAGTCGCTAAATAGAGTGACGAGGAGACGAAATGCTCTTAACATAGTGATCCTTACTGTTTATCATCATATCTTTACAATACAAGAGTGGACGGAAGAAAGGGTGTCACCACAATACATTTGATGAAAGAGAAGAAGAGATCCCAACCTTCTTCATCACATCAAGAAAACATTTAACCAGATCTTTTATTCAGTAACGTTAAAGCAGGGTAAATGACACCAAAACAGAGAGATAACAATAAAAAAACAATATTTGCATTGCTTCCACTTAACAAACCTATTTGTAATTAAATGCCCTCATCCACATTTGGGCCATTCAAAAGGTATGTATAGTCTAGGGGTTGGGGGCCAACTCATTGTTTAAATATTTAAAGTATACATTGAAAGGCCTTATGCTGGAGTTTTTGTTTTACTTGTGTTTGTTTTTTACTTTTGTTTATGTTTACCTTCAATCCACAAATTGTCCTTTTGTTCCAAATTCGTACAGTCTAATGCTTTTCATGACAATGCATGCAACGCATTTCTTAGTACACCACCGCTTAATGTCAACTCACATTATAACAAAAATTAGTTTTTGGCTTTGACCAATCAAGGATTTACTACGTGCTGACAGTAGTGTGTTCTACAACAAATAGTGTGTTTCAAATACAGAAATAGCTTGTCACTGATCTGGTATTTAATATTAAATCAGTGACCAAAATATTCAGTTACCTTAAACAAGCCATGTGGGCAACCATGGTCTAGATACTAATCAAGTTGCATATTATTGTCTTACTTTAGCAATACAGCATTTGTTAAACTTCTCACGATTTTCTGTTCGTCAGTGATACTCTGTTATGGATCATTTAGATGCTCATACCCTGAGTGGCACTACAATTTAAGTAAGTAATTTAACCTATGGGATACAACTTATGTAAATGGCGGAAGAATATCTTCTCAAATCTTTCCAAAATGAAAAAGAAACAATGGCTTGCCTCATATAAATAGTCACACAACAGAACCAAAGACGCAAATTGCTCAATCATGATAAGATAATATTTATTTAAAGTTTCCAATTTAAAACCGTGTATAAAATGTTGAAGCTCTGGATATTAATATAGGTGGACGATGGATATATCTGACAGTTTTATCAACTAGATAAATTTCTATTGCAAAGATCTACAGTAGATTTCACTAATTCATGGTCTAAAGACGTCCTGAATTGCCTGACAACTTTGCTGAGATAAATTTAGTTTAGCCATTGTATATAACATAATACCTGTCCCAATATCAGGCAAAATTCAACCAATGGCTCCGTCTTCTAACAAGCCCCATCAATTTCATTTAAAGTTTTGACATATATCGTGGTATTGTTGGCTACCAAAATATGAAGCTGGGCGCAAGATTTAAACTTTGATGTTGAATCCTGCTTCCTGCAACCATGTTACTCCTAGAAACTCTTGAAGTCATATTCATTTTCTAGCATTTGTAGAGTTTGAAATGTGCCTACTGCATTATCAGCTTTAGAAATGCCTACAGCAATCACTCACAAAGTGTGGCATGAAATTTCCTTGTCATTCACAAGCTTGAGATACAGTCAATGTACTAAATGCATGTGTAGCAATATCTTTACAAAAAGGCCGTGTGTATGTGCAACAAAAAGCACTGGCCTTACAAGTCACACAAGATGGTCTGATGTAAAGTAGAGCTGAGTAGAAGTGTCAGTTGAATCCAATATTGTTGTTAATCGATTTACAGTATTTTCAGTATTCAACCAACTCATGTCAGGTCAGCTTATGCTGTTACTGGTAACATGTATCCAGTAATGCCTGTTCATGGTCGGGAGGTCGCGACTAAACTGGCTCCCCCACGTGGTCTCGGCCTCGTGAGGTGGGTGTGTGGACACCCTGCAGGACTAAAAATAAGACTTGTCAAAGGGCAGATGAACTAATTAAATTGAGTCAATGGCCATCCATATCCGGTGATCCAGTGACTCAGGTGTGGGTAAATATCCTCACTGCCTTGTGAGTGCCATGGGATTGGGCAGGCTAAGGAAATAAACCCCTACAGAAAATCAGGAGCTGGAGCCCCTTAGGCAGTTAAAAGATAAAAGATAATAGACACTCTTCTCTCCAGCAGATACTGCATCCAGCACCGTCTCCAGTCATCTTGACTTTGTCCTGTCACTGGATCCAGATGTTCCTGGACGAGAGAGTGAGACTGGTGCCTGAGCAGCCCTTTCTCACTATAATCCAAGTAAGGCGCAAGTCATGACATCACCAAAGTCCTGTGGCGATAGAGGAGTGATGAAGCAGCAGCTGTGGAAACACTGGAAGCTGTAGTTGTGAACCTGCACACACGCGGCTCAGGCTATAGGGTCACTTTTCACTGATTGAAGCAGCTGTGAAACTCGGTAGCCACCTCAGTGACTGATCAGCCCTATTTAGGATCGCACTGTTCACCTCCATGGAATGAGGAAGGGGTTAGAAAAGGTGCCCTAAAAATTGTCTACTTCACTCAAACCAGGGCCAGCTTACCGCAGCTGGAGGGGATCCCATCCTAGTGGTACAACTAGAAAAAAGTTTATAACAAAATCACCACTGGTTTTAGGGACTTAGAATATACGAACTCTAACGGACACTGCCAAAGTTAACAGACCGGAAAGAAGGACAGCTTTAGTTGGAAGAGAGCTAGCAAGGTACAACATTGATATTCCTGCATTGGGTGAAACTCACTTTCCTGATCAAGGCCAGGTGACGGCGTCTGGCTACGGCTAGACATTCTTCTGGAGTGGGAAGAGTGCAAATAAGCGCAGAGAAGCAGGAGTGGGCTTTGCAGTTAAGACCAGGTTAGTCAGCAAACTCACCAACCTACCAAAAACTATCAATGACAGACTCGTGACACTTCAGATCATCTTAGCGAAGGGTCAGAAGGCTACCTTGATAAGTGCATATGCTCTTACAATGTTAAATGAGGAAGAGAAGTTTTATGAAGACTTCGATGCCGCTATTAGCAGTGTTCATCAGAATGACAAGCTTATTGTTTTAGGGGACTTTAATGCAAGGGTTGGAAGAGGCCATGCTGCTTGAAATCAGCAAGTATGGGGTGGGAAACTGTAATAGCAATGGACATCTCCTCCTCCAAACCTGCAATATGCATGACCTCACCATCACAAACACCGCATTTCGCCTGACTACTAGACACAAAACCTCCCGGATGCATCCACGTTCTAAACACTGGCATCTAATTGACTACGTCATAGTTAGAAAGCGAGACCTACGACACGTACAGCTAACAAAGGCCATGTGTGGAGCAGACTGTTGCACATATCACAGACTCATTGTTTCAAAGCTGAAAATCACAACCCAGCCTAAACGGCGACCCCAGGGAAGCAAGATACTAAAGAGACTCGACACCAAAACGTTAAAGGATGATGAAACAAAGGCTGTACTAGTTAGTGACCTACAACAACAACAACTGTCCCAGATTGATGTCAATTCAGAAGACGTGAACACCAACTGGACCATCTTCAAGGATGCAGTGTACTCCACACCACTACATGTACTCGGTAGAAACACCAGAAAGCGACCTGATTGGTTTGATGAGAATGATGACAACATCAAGTCTCTGTTGTAAGAAAAACACGTGTCACAGAGCTTCCCAAAATGATCCTCTATCAAGTTCCAAGAAAGTTGCTTTTGCAAGGGCCTGTTCAAAAGTGCAAGTTATTCTTAGGAAGATGCATAAGACGTGGCTAAGCAAAAAAGCAGAAGAGATTGAGAAATTCGCGGAGTGAAGAGACTCGAAAAGGTTTTACTCTGCAGTGAGAGCCTTGTATGGTCCGCAGAAATCTGGAATGTCCCAGCTACTGAGTGCTGATGGAAACACACTGCTTACTGAAAAGACAGAGATACTTGAGCGATGAGCCATCACACAGCTTTCAGAGGGTAAATCCCCTGGTTTAGATGAAATACCAGCAGAAGTGCATAAATATGGAGGTCCTACATCAGTAAAGAGGTTGACCGAGCTTTTTCACTCCATATGGGGCACTGAAGTAATACCACAGGAGCTGAAGGATGCCCTCATGAAGCACCCGTACAAGAGAAAACGAAACTTACTAGTGTGTGACAACCATCGTGGTATTTCACTCCTCTGTATTGCAGAAAAGATATTAGCTCGCATAATGCTTAATCGACTCTCCAACCACCAGGATTTACCTGAAAGTCAATGTGGCTTTTGCGAAGGCAGGGGAACTGCCGATATGATATTCGCTGCAAGGCAGCTGCAAGAAAAGTATCAGGAACAGCACCACAACCTGAGCACAGTATTTGTCAACCTGACCACAGCCCTTGAAACTGTCATTTGTGAAGGGCTTTGGAAGGTCAAGTTTGGCTACCCTGAAAAGTTTGTGAGAATCGTGCAGCTTCTTCGTGATGGTATGATGGTGAGAGTAATAGATGACGGGGAACTCTCAGAAGCCTTTGTAGTTATCAACAGTGTGAAAGAAGGACGTGTGTTGGTGCCACCCTTGCTCAGCATGATGCTCTATGCTATGTTGTCAGATGCATACCAAGATGACGTGGAAGGTACTATATGCCTAAGATATCGCAGTGACTGAAACCTTTTTAATTCCAGAAGATTACAGGCAAAGACCAAAGTGCTGGAAACTTATCTGAGAGACTTCCTACTAGCTGATGATTGTGCTTTAAATTCCTGTCGTGAAGAAGACATGAAATACAACATGGACCAGTTCTCCACTGCCTGTGACAACTTTGGCCTCACCATCAGTACAAAGAAAACAGAGGTCATGCATCAGCCTGCATCAAACACTCCTTATATAGAGCCAGACATCTTGGTAATTGGTCACATACTTGCTCTGGCAGAGAAATTTACATACCTTGGCAGTACGCTTTCTACACCTGCGAATATTGATATTGAAGCAAACCACGGGATAGCAAAGGCTAGTTTTATCTTTGGCAAACAAGTCTGGGAAAGAGGGGGCATCAGTGTAGGGACAAAGATCAAAGTTTATGGAGCAGTTGTCACTCCAACACTACTATATGCTTGTGAGACCTGGTCAGTTTACAGTAGACATGCCAAGCAGCTAAACCACTTTCACATGATCTGCCTGCGCAGAATTTTTCGTTTTTACAGGCAAGACAAAATTCCAAACTCATAGATTCTGACCAGAGCCAAACTCACAAGTATCCATACACTACTTAAGAAGGCTCATGTTAACAGAGTGCCTGACAGCAGGATACCAAAACAATTATTCTATTGCAAACTCAAAGAGGGCCAACGCTCCAGGTGTGGCAAAAAAAGAGGTTCAAGGTCACTTTAAAATTCTCACTGGAGTGCTTTGGTACTAAAACAGATGAATGGGAAGGCCTGTCTGAGAATCCCAAGAACTGGCGCACACTAATCACTGAGGGGAGCCAGAAATATGAGCAGGGTTGAATTGCTGATGCACAGATGAAAAGAGAAGCCCGAAAAACAAGAGCAGAAAGCAGAGTGGTACTTACAACTACCAATCAGTGCCTACTTGGGGATGCATATTCTGTGCTAAGATAGGCTTATTTAGCCACATGTGCACCCACCAAAACAGAACTAGATGTCATGGTCATCTTCGAGCATGAAGGATGAACAACAACAAGATTCAACTACCTACCTATTGCCTATCAGTAACACTGACTGTCAAAATGATGGACGCTCCAGTAAGAATTGGATATGCATAAGATTGCAAAAGATTTAAACATAAAAAGGAACCATTGCTCAATAGCAAGAAAAGTATTTATTCTCATGTGTGAATTGTTTGCAATATATTTAAGGTTATTGCTAACTTCAATATAAATGTTACAGCCCTCATAATTTCCGAAAAAAAGGATTGGCACCTGGCCAACCTGTGCGAGTGAAAATTTGGCCAACCTAGAGGCTGATTTAGGGCAGCCACTCTCCCTGGATCTGGAGGTCAGCAAATCGGTCCCTCTTATTTCAAGGATGGCATATACTTGAGCCAAATTTGGTAAAGGGTGGATATCTCGCTGAGATATAAAAGTCTCTTTTTTTGGCCAATTCTAATTTTCATGGTTTGGGGGAACAATTTTTTGTTACCACTATTTTGTAATCTGTGGTAACAAACCAATCATTACTGCCAAATTTTGGGACCCACAATATATTTGTGGGTGGATAGTTCAAACTATTTTCATGGGTATGTGTACAAGTTATCTTCGCCTTAGTTTACCCAATGTTAAAATAGCCGCTGGAAAATTAAGGGGCAGAAAAATTGAGGGGATGACACATCTCAAAAATGCCCAAATTAGGTGACTTGACTATCAAACAATAAAATCA
>JAAAKL020005624.1:0-19040 GCA_010016065.2 Carybdea cf. marsupialis auct. non (Linnaeus, 1758)
CAGTACTCGCGACTACACTTTTTCGTAGTTGGAAACAATGGGAAGCTCGATCCAGTCTTTTTTAGAGATCAGTGTTTATAACAAAGACAATGCTAGATACAGAATACCCACGAAAGAATCGAACCACTATCGTCAACGGCGGATTTCAGTTGAAGACTGTCTTTAATAAGTTGCCAAACTTTCCAATGAATGTAAAACATTGATGAGGCAGCTGGAGTGCTTCCTAGTAAACAACTTTGAACAAAATTCGATACTATTAACTTTGTACTACCGTTCAAAACAATATTATTTTGTTATAAATGTATTTCCCTTTGCGAAAATACTTAAAAGTAGTTTTACCATTTTCAATCGAATTAGAACTTCAAAGAAACAGGTTTATATTTAGGTAAAGAATTTTCATTTGTTTACTTGCCAAGCAGGTTTTCTAAATTCACGCTCTGTTACAGCCATGAAATTGGGCAACCATGCCGAGTGTAAGTAAACAAGTTTTAGTTTGACTTTTTCACATTATTGTACCTAATCATCGCTGGAAAGATGAGTCATTGAATTACTGATAAATAAACAATGTTTTGTTTACATAATTTAGTTACCTTGTAGGAAAGAAAACCATCTTCGAAAGAACTCCTCAATTTTAACTATCATCAGTTGTCATGTTGGTCCCATCACAACCACACAATTCCCCTTAACGACATTCTTGATCCCATCTTTCAACAATTTTGTCTCTTTTAAATCAGAGCAAATCTTGAGAAGACGCTGTTCAGCTGTACCTGTGTTTCATATAGTATATCAAGGTCTTTACATTTAGCTTTCCTATATTTTGGCCAGAAAATCATGTTATCCACAGGACTGGAATGCAGACATCCTTGACTTTAGACTTTACGTATCTCGAGACATTTCCAGACTGGAAATGCTTCTCTAGTCACGCGAATATCCTATAGGACATAATGTTTATGACGTGTACTGAAGTCCTTCAATTGCCTTTAGGCCCTGTAGATGGGTGATAGTTGAGTTCCGAAAGACCAGCTCCTACAATTTACTAGTTAATTCCTGCCCCTTCATTTTTTATACAATTTATTCTAGTTGACGTCTCTATTTCAGCATTCAATGCTTAACTGTTTGGTTCTAACAATCCATATTTACAATGGAAAAGAAATATACATAAACGTAACCTGAGGGGGATTAAGAGAGCAAGACGTTCTATAGAAATATTTTTCATCGGCCCGTTTTATTCGTTTAGAAACTCTGGGGTTGAATTTCGTAGCCAACAACGTTCCCTGAAGTGACATATTAAACGTTTACTTTCGACTTCATTCTGTTTACATTCTGCATCACCCAAGAGTATTGGCTACTTTACAGCTAAGCATTTTTAGAGAACCAATATACATGAAAACGTGTACTTAGACAAATACATATATCCTACAGGAAAAAAGAATTGCGAAAATGGCCGAATACTCCCAAAGTTAAGGTGTCTGCTTAATCGTATGTCAACAAGGATTTCTAGTAAAATATATAAGAATTCACGTGTAAATATGTCTTGCGGTGAATTGAATGGGGTAACAGGTCTCAAAATGTAAATCGAATTTGACTGATTTTAAGCCTTGTTTATACATTGGTTTTCTCATGACTTCAGTCGATTGTAACCTGAGGCCACAAGACTCGTTTCGTGAATAGTGAAGGATGAGCCTTTTTACAAAAACAGGCAACATGCCGTATAGACCAGTAGCCGTTTGGATCACAAGGCCGTAACAAGATGGGACATGCATACTAGCATCGAAACTAACTTAATCTCTTCAGTCGTTCTTGCAAGAAAGTCAACGAGAATGAAAGTCTTAAAGCAACTCTAGATGTTACTCAAAGGTTAACACATCGTAAAGTTGATGGCTCAGGGCAGACTGGAACCAGGTTGGGGCTTACATTTCTTTTCAAATTCATTGTCAATTCATTTGCTTTACCTCTATATATCTCTTTGACCTCCTTTCTTAAATGAACTTGATTTCTTTACTTTAAAATTGATTTGTCATAGTAGTGTATAACTTTATTGCCAAGAGAGATCACGCTCCTTGTAAATATGATACTGTTTCTACCGGTATTCATGCACACTTTCCTAACCCAATGTTAACAACTGTACTTATTCCAAAGTCGGGTTAAGATAGCATTGGTCATCTGTTTAGAAGTTAAAGATACCCCTCTTCCTCTCTTTCAAATGGACAGTCAGCATAGCGTCCAAAGGCGCTATTTTAATGTACCAACATTGGAATTTTCCCCTATCTATGGAAATTGTCCATTGATTAACACAAGTGCTTCTTTTACTCGTACAACAAGTTTTAAAACTCAAATCACCAAGATTGTAATACCAAGATCATAACCCTGGAAAGGTCACGGCTTCATGTTTGATAGCTATTAGGGGGGTCTAGCAGACCCTTCATTCCGTATGGTCTCAACCGTGTTGTTGCTATGATACTAGATCTAAGCACAACATTATTCGAGGGCAAGGATGCCTGTATATTACAGGAACCGAGCACTTGAGAAAGCGGCTCTTTATGTATATTTTCGCAAATAATTTGTTAAGCACCTATATTCACTAGAGATTTATCGATATTATCCCTGATTGCTAAGTACAAAATTTAACAGTAGGTTTTAGTATCTCATTTCTTTGAAAATCTTAGGTTAATATTTCGTCAAATTCTACTTCTACAAAAGAACAGCCAAAAGAAGGACGGAGAGATATCATTGGTTATCACATTTCAATAGTGGTCAGATAGTGTGTTTCATTTTGCAAACTACGATAGAATAACGGGGTACACAACGGGACGTTGTAGCAATGCGATACTAGATCTGTTATCCTTGAAAGCCGTCAGTACTTCAAAATATTTTAAAAAAATGAAAACGACCAAGTATTGTATATCATTGAAATGCTCACTTGTTTAGAAGATGTATCAAAATGGCCTTGATGAAGTCATTACAAAAGCTAGCACTCCCTCAGAAAGATATTATTATGACGTCACTTGGATAAGTGACCTCCGTGAGTTGTAAGTAGCCACTATCTATATTGGTTACTTTCTCATGAGTATCCCTGGCGCATAGTACACATGATTATTTTATTATCTGTTGGCAGCTAACAACTGCTGGGTAAGTACTTAAATGTCCCAAAGACTCTAAAGGCCGGGTTACAAGGAGACAATTCAGTTACAGTTGAGTTGCGTCAAACTCGTGAGTGGAATACACCCAAACAGGAACAAGACTGAGAGCCGTTTTCTTTCTTATAGGTGAAAGAATTTTGGCGCAAAATTTGGTAGTCTCTGTTAAGCAAAGCCAGATTTGAGCAGACCGCGGTCAGACTTATGTATTTCTTATCTGTCTTCTCAAAGACGATAGCGGCTCTGTTATACGAGATATTGGTAGCAAACTTACAGAAAACGGGAGTAAAATCCAGTGGCGGTTCGTCCATGTGTGCAAGTCGTGCCTTGAACACCCAAAAATTTCTCACCAATTTTTTTGTGTGTCTGACCCTATCGGTTTTTCCCAATATCCCAATCTTCTTGTTAAATCGAATAAGCCTGTTTCTCTTCTTGCGAATCCCCACTTTAACCATAACATTTATTCCGCTCCGCCTTTTGTAATACCCAGGGTGTTCTGGCACAACCTTTTATAGTAGAAACTCTTGTAAATTTCGACAGGGCACGAATTTAAGGCTCATAAGGCGACTGACCGAAGCCAAAGTGTTCCAAATCAGTTTGGCACCCAGCTAAGGTACAGGCAAGAAATCAACGTAATCCACGCAACGGATAGGCCAGTACCTTACAAATCATGCAACAAAGGTAAGATGTCAGTGATGCCAGTATAACATTGTCCCCAACTTGACTTTTCTGAATGAAAAGATAGCCTACGTGAGACATTAACACCTTCAATATAAACATGAATACTTTGGATTAGTTACGCGAACATCCATTCAGCTCGCTAAGACACTTCTAATATATCTAGCAAGTAATTTAGTTTGTGTTGAAGGGAAAATATCGTTGTCGTATGATGCATGCTTTTGTTTCGTAAATAGTTTTAAATTATAGTTACGATGAGTTCCACTCCCCTATGCTAACACGTCCCATTACCGGCAATGAAAAATCCTCATTACACCCAGGCCCGTAGCTGTCAGCATATTGCAGGGGAGGGGGTGTGTGGGGAAGGCACAGTTCCTGTATTTTGAAATAACTTCTATTACGCAAGAGGGAACTAATAGACAAGTACACCTGTAATCGAATACCGAGTCAATAAAAAATCAATTGCCAGAAGTGGAGTAACAATCGGACACTGACTTTGACACAGATACTCCCTCGAATTTTTCTGCGAGAGGGCAATGCCCCAACAAATCTAACAATTGAGGGGAATGCCCCAGTACCTTCACCCCCGCAGTCATGGACCTACTTACACCGACTAACATTGTAAATTTGTAAAACTCCCAAAGTATATACGTTTTCTGTTATGTGAAATTGAAATGATCACCCAGAATTTCAGGCACGAGCCGCCATTGCTCGAACTATGGTCTTAACCAGATATAAAGTTCCTTCAGTTTTATCAATCGCTCCTTGACATGTTGGCTCAGCTGTTAACGCAAATTTTGTCGCAAATAGGTGTTAAGAAAGCAGGGTATTTCTCTTAGGAGAAGATGTGAGTGTTCAAGCGATTAGGTTGGCGCATGGAACGATACAACAATGCCGACAATAATCGCAAATTACAACCCACAAGATATCTACAATGCAGATGAGTTTGGTCTGATTCACCAGGCTCTTCCAAAAAATGCTATACTTTATAAAAGAGAAGTGCGATCGAGGAAAACACAGCAAGATTTGACTGGCCAGTTTACCTGCAACAAACATATTAAGGAAAAGCTTCCTATATTTGAAATTGGTAAGTGTAAAAACTGGCAGTGCTTCAAAGGTATCAAGCAAATGCCATACCGATTTCGCGCGCAGAAGAAAAGTCGGATTGATTCGGAGTTACTTCTAGAGTGGGTGAAGGAACTATATAAACAGTTAAGAAAAAGGCTGCAAAGTCGCAATTTTCGTTGGCAACCGACCCGCTCATCCCGGATTTGAAAATCTGACGGCAATTGTTTATATTTTTAACTCCGAATTGTACATCATATTTACAGCCCATGGATTAAGGAGTAATTCGCTCTTGAAGACAAAAAATGATAAGAAAGATGATTTAGAGCATTGACAAACAAGCCTATTCCAAACATATCAATTTAAAAATCTATGGAACTTCTTAAGCTTTAAGTGGGAAGAGGCTCCGTCAGGTGCTATTATTGACAACTGCTTTTTAAATATTTGTTCTTCCGACAGTTAACGACAATCTAAGTGATGATCGTTTCAGTGGCTTGAGATCCACTATTGAAGAGCTCCGTCTATGCGATTTCCACTAAGTTCCGGATGACCTAACGGACGAAGGTATTTTCTAAATCGAGGATGTAGTCATTACCAGCCAACCAACCACTATTGCATGATCTCGAAATTTGCGAGAATTTAGATTAGAGGATAATTTTGACAACCAGAGGACGTTGACGATGATGATAAAGCAACAATGGATGACGTTAAATCTAAGCCGAGTGCGATGGATGTCAACAGGGTTATTCGTCAAGTATCAAGAAATATCAAGCAAGATGTATCGTTCTATTATTTTATTTTATTATTTTACTTCATCACGCTACATCGAGGAGCAAATTTACTCGTTAAAACATATGCGTGAAGGTACAATCCATCCGACGGGCTTCTTAAGTTTCCGTCTCCCCAACTTCCCTCATAAGGGCTAGGTGGCTCCGTGACTATGCTAACGAGAAGTTGCCAAAGCTTCCTAGCGCCGGAATCGAACCCAGGTCGATGGTTTTCAAAGCAAGCTTTTAGACCACACGGCTCCACGCACACGTTCTATATCTCTATTTACAATGAAATTCATAATTTTTTGTTACCCTTCACGTTAAGATAGTGACTGTCATATCACAGCGGGCAATAGTTCAGAAATGGTTACTGCAGCTTTCTAAAAACATAACAGTACCTTATAAGCTATAAACGAAAATAAGGGTCTGTACATTCCTTGGGGAAACATAGCTAAATGCCAAATGCCATATTGAGTCAGTAATAAATCAACTCCGACCGTAGATTATGTCAAATATCTAAGTTCTCTGCGTAAGTAGGACTCTTTTAGATACTTCTGAGCGCCAGCTACCGAGAGATCCGCTTTACTGGGACTCCTACTAAGTGAGATTGTTTCTGCGTTCTCTTCGGGAGTGTCAACTCTGGGAAATGTACTGTATAGCTGCATACGCCTCCAACGTCCAGTTTCTAAATGTGCTCTCACCAGTAAATTGTTCGTTCTCTTTATTACTAACCAATTCTCTATGCCATGTTTGTTTATTTAGTACTGTATTTTAGATAACGTCATTTTTGTCAGATTTGGCAAGTTGCAGTAGTGCCTACAAAAATCAAAATTACAAATTTTTAAACCATTTGTATTATTTGCAAACAGAAATATTCTGTCTTAATTAACAACTCTCTTATCCTTAAGCGATTTCTCATCTTCCTCTATAGACCTTTCAAATGTATGGTGGATAAAAAATGCTGGTTTCTTTTAAGTTAGACGCATCGGCAGTTTAAGGAAATACATTACTAGTAGCTAGAAAAGAATTTCTCGAATATAATGTAACTGACATGGCTGAATTACCGTACAGACTACAGACCATGGTACAGGTTAATACAATAATGGAAGTCAATCTCACATATTGAATTTAAAGAAAACTTTAAACTCGATGACTTCACCAATGACATTTTATTCGAATAAAATGTCATTGGATTTCATTTGACAGTGATGACTATGAGAGTGACATCATCTGGCAACGAGGCTAATACAATATCAGCGCCAAATATAAACTTGTTCGTTGAAGCAATGATTTCGGGATTTTTCAGCTGTTAAAGAAAAGATTAAACACCAAAATGGTACGCTCTGATATATATTTGAAGTTTTGTACCAATATGTTCTTATTATCCGTAGTCATTATATACCAGTTGCACTTGAAGTGGATTTTTAGCATTGTTTATTGGCATGAACGTTTCTTTTTCAACGTTAGTCGTTACTGGTGTACTCGAGGTATGTGCTACAAAGTTTATAATAGACAGACTTAACACTCAGATAGGCGGATTTTACAAGGAGGGTACCAATAAGTGTACATATATAATATATATCAATAGATAGATCTCGATGAGTGCTACAAGAATATGAAATAAAATTGGGGGAATATGCATGTTTCGGGGAGTAAAAAGGGTGACTAACCCACCATCGTAAGGAATCGTAATCCACGTAGATATATGGGTAGGATGCAGCGGTAGATCTGGGGGAAAATGGATAAAAATTAGTGGATATTTATATTGGAGTTTAATAAACTTGAAACTTAAGAAAGAAAATCTATATTAAGTTTAAATAGATACCGTACGGTAGGTGACCCTCGTTGATAACAGGAATTATTTCTCAAGTCGCCACTTTAGCTCCAATACTCCACAGGAGAACATCGACATCCAGCTCTACGCAATTTTTGAGGCCAGCTATTCTGCGCTATTTGACTTGACCATGGAAGGACTGTCATCCGGCCCATTTTAGGCTGTGCACAGCCCATCGGAAGTTGCAACATGATTTTGAGAAGAGCGGATTTGAAATGATAGGTTTGAATATATACTAGAGAAATAGAAAATTATTTTTTATCCTCACATTCAACTTAGAATACAAAGTGTAGTTGAAACCCGGAAATTAAAGTTTTTAAATTAAGTCAAATTGTCTATATATAGATGCAACCTGCTGTATGATTTTTCTAATTTTTTTTCTTCACTAGGCTGTTACAATGAAGACTGATTTAGGAGATATCAAACTGGAATTATTTTGTGAGGACACACCCAGAACATGTGAGGTAAGGTGTTAATATAAGACAGGTTTATATAAATAAATAGTGACTAGGGTACAACTGTCAGATATATACAATTATTTATTGACAGACAAATTAAAGCCATTATATAATATATGGCACTAATGAAGCAAAACAAAAGAGTTTGTTGCTACTGGTGGTGAGACTTTGGGATTTATTACCCAGGTTGTTGACTTTACTATGGTATTATTTAGTGCAATGGTAAAGTCTTTGTTTACGGTGTGTGAGACCCTGAGCTCAAAGCCGGCTATCACCATGAGCACTTTGTGTTTAATGAGTTCTATACTATGCAGTTCATGACTGCTTATGTGTCTGTCTGAGTACTTATATATGTGAAAGGGCACTGATGAAAATAATGGAGAAACAAAAACTAGGCTGCTGGCTGTGGTGAGGATTATGGATAGACTTCCCAGATTGTCGACTTTACTATTCCACTGTTTAGTAGCCATGGTATGAAATATGATGAGATAACTGATCTATAAATTTACATCAATTCTGGACAGTGTTCATCTAAAACTGATAACTAAAATAACCATCTACATCATCGATATTTAAGTTGTAATGATGGCCTTGCCCATATGGGTCACAGCCCAGTTCCTTGTATACTAGAAATTGTTGGCAGGGTCACATTTTAGTATTTACATAGGTATATATAAGTTAAAATAATAAAACTGCATATATGTTGGCATAAATAAGGATATAGAAAGACTAAAATGTACTGGGGCAAGCTATAAACTTTTTGTTGTATAAAAAATTTATTAGGTATTCTTGGTTATTTTCAGTTGACCTCTTGAGATCATTACAGAAAGCCATGTTATGTTGCCATGTTACAATTTGTATTATCATATTTAAAGACAAACTTTTTTTGACTTTTAGAACTTTTTAGCATTATGTGCAAGCAAGTACTATGACAACTGCAAGTTTCACAGGTATGTACACACCAAGTTTAATATAGAAGCTATTTCTAAACAGATACATGTAAAAAAGCTCTACCTATACCTTTGCATATTTCAAAATCAAAGGAGACAAAACAAGGGCTAAATCTGAATGAACTGACATCATGTTTACAGACAATGTGAGTTCTTGTACTGAAATCTTAAGATGACTTTTGTATAATAGATAGGAATTATCAGTAAAGCACAGCAAAAAGGCATTAACAGACATTGTGAGACATTTAACAGAGAAATAGCAGAATTACCCAAATATCTAACTGACTGCCTGACAAATATAGAGGCCAATCAATTAACTCTGTGCCAATGATTTCTTTCAGCATAACACTGTCTATTTCAAACTGCCTGAACAGCATCCTGTGGCAACTACCACAGTTTAACTCATGTATTCATCTAATGCTCCACTTGTCTAAAAATGAACTCTGATATTCCTCCCTATAATGTTGATAAAGGCTGTCTGTGGCACACTAACTCTCCTATCCAATTTTGTGTTAAAATATTTGTTTACTTTGTTAATCCCCTAACTTTGTACTAGTTCTACCTTCATGTAGACTTTACATTCTGGGTGGTACATTTTGTAAGATTTACAATCTACATCATGACTTATGCATATTTTACAGTAGTCTTGACAACTAATATTGACCCCTTTCACTATGAATCTGCACACTAAGCACCTCAAGTTCCCCCACAAAATTTATACTCAGGTGAAATTGGTAAATTATCTCTGACAAAGGAAATTTTGCCTAAATGAGCAGAACAATGTTACCAGACCATGGAAATTGTCCGAAGAAGTTTATATCAATTTTGTGCACAAATTGCATGTTTGTTGTATTTAGAAAGAAAATTTTTGGGCTGTAGCAGTGAGAGATTGGTACAACGTGTCAATTCTGCCATTTATATTGTGACCATGACAATGATGCTGATAATTATGATGATGATGATGATGCTGATGATGACAACAATGGTAATGATTATCATATTGATAGTGATAAAGAGTATGTTGAGTATGTTCTAATTAATATAAGTATTCCGCCAACTGCATACATCCTGTACTCATATTTTTTTCCCCCAGAAATATAAAGGGTTTTATGATTCAAACAGGAGACCCAACTGGTAAGTTGATTTCATTCTGCTTTATTGTACTTAAGTTGAAGTTGACAACATGTTTATGGGACTTCCAATTGGACAACCTATATATTACCATAATGCACCATAATGATTTACTTTCTATCTTTGTTGTATGTTCTTGAAGTTTTTTCTTGAAGTTCTTCTTCAGTAAAGCTGAAAATCTTTTGCTACCTGCTGGGAGGGGTGGTTGGTAGGAGTATGGATGAGATCATTTTGACAGCAGGTATTGGCTTTTGTCTAGTATTAACCATTTTTGGATATCAGTTTCATCATCATCATAATCATCATCATCATAATCATCATCAGCATCAGCATCATCATCATCATCATCATCATCATCATGCAGCTTAACTTCCATCTTTCCTCTTTACAGGGGGTTGGACTGCTGTATAGTCGACTGTATCCTTCTTTGCCACTCGTCCCTGTTTCTTGCCATTTCCATGGTAAGGCCACAGGCATGATGATCTTCAGTCACAGTCTCATTCCAGGTTTTCCTTGGTCTTCCTCAGCCGGATCTGCCTGCTACCAATATCCTCATGTTTGACTGATACTAAGGCTGATATCCCTTCTAAAGTTTAACTCAACTGTTGTGAAGATATTTCTGATGAATATGTAATATTGTTACTGAGCTTGAATTACCATGTTTATGTACTTTATATTGCTCATATGATCTCCACAGCTAAGACATACTCACTCAGGCCCTAGAGCCATGAATTGAAAAGGATGTTTTATTAGTTTTCTGATACACCACACTGCATATGGTCTAGTTGATTTTTGTTAAACTGGAGCCAAGAAGAACAAAGCAGAAAATATAGCTGGAGAAGGTGCAAGATTCAGTTTCTTAGGGTAATAAGGTTACATATGAACCAAATGATCCATGAAAAGATAGCAATGATGAAATGGAAGCACTCCATTTTTCAACTTTATATTTTAGTATTCAGGCTGTTATACAGGAATGATTCATCACATACTTTCTGCTTGTATGCAAATCTTTAGACTCTTTGTATCTTTATGTATCATGCTGCTGTGGGATTCTAATGATTCGGCAAAAGATGGAGCTGTATGTTCTGTCTATTTCTATATTACAACGCAATAAACAATGTTATGCAAAAGTCTTCATTTCAAAGGGTCGTTTAACTACATAGATGTACTGCATTACTAAGCTTTCTCCTTTTGGAATAATAGGAGGGATGGAAATAGCATAGGGCTAGAAAATATCATTCGAAAAGGTAACATTAACTGTCATTGACTACCATTTTACTAAAAGTAAAAAGAGTTATAACATGAATAGCAGTCCTTCCATTGTCAATTCACACTGCATGGAGAGGCTGGTCTCCCAAATTGCGTAGAACTGGATGTGATGTTCACCGATGAAGTATCAGGACTGGTGACTATAGAAAGATGAACTATGTTATCACTAGGTTGCCATATCTCAGTTGGTAGAGCAGTATGCTGTGAATGTGTGGGTCCGAGGTTCGAATCCCAGTGGTGGTAGTTTCACTTGTCTAGTGTCTCTTCAAACTTGATTATTTCAAATCCTCTCTCCTCCATAGTACTTTCTTTTTGCAAGCGAACTGTCTTGGAGACCCCTATCTTGTCCCTTGCATTCTCATAAAAACATAAAGACCATCAAGTTTACTTTTGATATGTGCTTTGTTGCTTGTGCTTTGTTACATCAATGTCACCTTTAGATGTTGCAGTTAACCAGTTGGATATATTTGAGTCTTACTAATGAAGGTCAAGTCGGCTGTGCAGAGAACTACAAAATATCCGCAGCAGATGTTAGAATCCCTAGTATGTCAGTAGTAGGTCACTTTAACAAACTGTTCACATGGCATCAATGACTGTTAATGTTATCTTTTCAGATAATCTTTGTTGTTCTGTTTTGCTTTGTCCTTTTAAATCTTATATGAGTGCTTTGCCAGTGTTGCATCCCAAAAGAACCATTAGCCTGGGTGTCCAAAACTGTTTTTATGACACTGCATGCCTTTATGGGGTTCTTATGACTGCACAATCAGAATAAAGACACAAAATATAGAAAATCAGAGACTTGACGCCTAGGCTGTTAATTGGTTTTCTTTGCACTTTCCCAAAGAAGACTTTGCAGGGGATGGGAGTGGTGTTTTGTGACTGACATCCGTAAAGATTAGGTTTTAATGATTAGGATGTAAGAATTGTAAGAATAAGTGGTAATTTGCTAATGGTAAAGTGGTAGTTTAACCATATTGCGGTCAATAATGTGCTTGGAAAAAAAAGAAAATAAATGTGACTTGCAACTACATCTGATTGAGATGTTCCTTTATAGGACTGAAGCCTAGTCTGAGTATAACTATAAGTACTGATCACTGCCCTTTAAGTTTATAACTGCGATGTGGTCAAGTTTTATCTGTAAACATGGTGGTTTGTTTCTTTTCTGATGCAAGCAAAATAGTTCTTCAATAACTTTTCAGCACAAAGAGACTGGGGGTGATGATTCAACTGATGAATAAGGAGGCACATTGAATGTTTAGGAGACCTCCAGTCAAAAGTGCTTACATCCTTTTACAATTCGTTCATTGGATATATTTTTATGTCATACTTATTCATGAAGAAGTCATTAACGGTTATTTTTGAACAGGCAGTCTCACATTGTTGCAGCTAATGACTTTTGATTCCTTTGGGATCAAATTATCCTGTTTGAGAATGTTCTGTATTGGTGATACTAACGGAACCCGGTACATGTGACAATACTTATCGTAATATGTTTGCGGCAATACAATGGACTCAAAACTACTAGTTACATCTAAAACAAAGGTATTTTCCTGCTATTACTTTGCTACTTATAACTTCTCTTTAGAAGTCATTAGTAAAAGCATTTTTATAAATCTTTACTGTAGACTTTAACACGGCTGTTGGTATTGATCATGACATTGTAAGTACCTTTTGTAACTATCGTATACCTGCTTTGGTACTGGATGTAGCTCTAATTAGGTGTAATAGCTTCGGTATTGGGTATTATTCTGACAACGCCAACCAACTCCATATCAAAAAATATACTCAGCTTTGGAAGAGCCCTGCACATGAGTATCACACATCGTTATTTTCTTAAGGTGTCCTGAATTGTTTAAGCTTTAAGCTGCTTCTCCATTATCTATACTCACTTTTTACGTTAAGGTACTGGAAAAGGAGGGAAGAGTATCTGGGGACGGAAATTTGAAGATGAGATAGTACCACACTTGAAAGTAAGTTGAAATTTTCAATTATGTAATTTGTACAGTAATGTCTCACCTTCATTTCTTCATTTCAAACTTCTCTATTCTCATATTTCTTATTTCCTTACAGTTTCTCATCTTATGACTAACATATAGCATTTGTACGTAGTTTCTGTCTACCGTACTTTTCTCTGTCATGTGAATGTCACTTGTCGACTTAATAATGACCAATGGGTATACGACAACATGAAATATTTAAGAAAGGATCTTTCCAGTAGTTCGCTTAAGGCCTCTCCTCTCCGCTGGCAAGCGAACAATTAACACATTTTCTTGTAAAATCGGGAAACATGCTACATAGAACAGTTCCATATAGCTCATAAAAAAGTAGCTCATCAACTCCATCACGACGGTTTATCTGCTATTGCCTTGCGTTGATTTGGAGTAGTGGCAGTATACCCGAAGATGATACATAGAACACTTGCGTTCCCTTCTTACACAACCCACTTTCTGCTTAGATATTTATTCCCATCCCTATCATCTTGGTATTTGAGTGGTTATGATGGCCGTCGGTATTGTCTAGCGGCAATGATCAAGATAGAAGCATAAAGTGTTATGATGTGACTTGATGGGGAGTGTCCTTGTAATAAACATTACATGTATTATTTGCACTACGTATTTTTGGGTGTCCCCTTAACGTCAGTTAGTCTTTACTTCGTCGAAATAAATGGTGCAATTGTTGCTTCAACGTTTCCAAAATCTTTCTCGTTGCAATTTGATTTAACTTCCGACTTTTACAGCATCTATTTTTGTATTCAAAATTTAACCGTTCACCAACAGACTTCAGAAATGATAACTGATTAACTTCTATTTTTAACCGTTGTTTCTAATGCACAGCTACTTCGTGTAGTACATGTTTGCAAGGTTTGATTTTCGCTGATACCATCGTCATTATCAACCTTATCATCATTATCAATCTCATCATCATTATCAACCTTACCATAATTATCAACGTCATTATTATCAACCTTATCATCAAGCTCATCAACATTATCAGTATCATCATTTTCAACCTCATCATCATTATCAGTATCATCATTATCAACATGATCATTATTATCAACATCATCATGGGCATTATGTCGCTTGTTTTCAGTAGTTGCTTCAGTAAGACGATTTTCTCAATGGTTATTTTCTGCTGAACTCGCAGTGTTTTTAAATCACTGCCTGCGACTTGGTTCTGTCTTGCTAGGTCGAACTCTTCCATTCTGGCCTTCGATAGGTCTATCTCTACATTTACTAATCTTCTTATCATCTGTCTACTTAACCTCAACTACTTGAATTTACTTCTGCTAACTCTGTTCTGTAAATCAAACCCCGTCACTCCAGAGAAGAATTTTACCCAAGAAGGGGAAAGAACACACAATTCTGATCATTTATATCTTATCGTGCTCTAGTCTCAGTAAATCCATCTCTTCTGCTACCCACTTCCTACTACAATACAGCTTGATAATTTCTGTACGGTCTACCGATCGAACGATTGGGAGACATCTTAAAATAGAAACTGGCAGCATGATTCCTAAGCGTTTCCCATTTTGGCCTAATTCAAACATCCACGCTCTTCTCCGGAGCCCCGGCTGCACTAACCATGTCATTAAAGTATTACAACTTCCTTGCTAAAGTCTATCAACATATTACAACATGTTCTATATGTGGGTCAGCGTGATGTCATTACCTATCCTTCAAGATAGGAATGGAATATATTTGAGGGTGCTATGCATGACATTAAGGGTGTGGATCACGACTAAGTATGGAAGAAAGGAGCAATAATCTTAGATCATACGAGACTTTTGTCATGAAATTTATACACCCATTGGTTGATTGCCTTAACTGCAAAACTGGCTAGGTCGTGATTTCCGTGCATTTACCTGAAATGAAGCTGAAAGTTTAAATGAGAAGTTATCATGTCGAATGCGTAATGCAAACTTCTCAATTGTCCACAATGCAATATTTAGGACTAGAACATCACGACAGATGTCCCTGTATGACTACGTTTGGAGGAGATACACTCCTCTTGTGCCATCCTTTTACGTTTTTAGAATATCCCATATTTTAATAGCAGTTGATCGAGGGAGGCTTTGAAAGAAGATAGTATTTATAAGATGATTGTTAAATCCCAGACCCACCCCGCCCCACCCCATGCGAAACATAACCATTCTTACGTCTACTCCATATAAAGCCTAAAAGACGTATAACCTCTGTAGATATTTAAATGTTTGGAACCAATAGCTTTTGCCATCACAAATTGGACAGCAAATTCTATTAATCAACAGCAATTAAAGAACCTCCTGTTTTATGTGTTACAGTGACGTGAGCTCTCTTCCGTAATGGTATGCGTTGCACGGTATCCAAGTATTAAGTTGCAAATGGGTGTAAAGTAAAACAGTATATTCGTATATTTAGGCATGGTGTTCATGTTATCATACACTTGTAGCATAATTCACGTGGTGTAGTGTCAATGGCCAACAATGGACCCAACACCAATGGATCGCAGTTTTTTATTACATATGCAAAGCAATCACATCTTGATATGAAATACACAGTTTTTGCAAGGTATGTTGACCCTTTTTATAAGTTGCGTGTGTATAACTGGCTAAATTCATGAACTTTATTCTCGAGTTGCATTTTCTTCCCGACTTGTATCTACGTTGTAAAGCTTTTAAAAGCTTGTTACGCTTTATAGTATCTATGGAACGTATGACAAGACAAGGGAAAGAAGCTGGTCTAAACGATTTTAATAGCTGATAAGAGGGGATAGGCAGAAACTGCGTAATCGCTGACTGGGAAAGGAATCGCGATAATGGCTGAATGACATCGAAGAAAATACTCAGAAGCTTCATACTCCCTTCAGTCGGCTCAGTGAGAGATTTTCAAAGTAACCCGAAATATCAAATGGAAAGTTGTCTTAATTCTTTACGGTAAACAGGAACATTTTAAGTTGTTCCCCCTTGATTAATCTGCACAAGGACTCTGTCATTTAAATCAGTTCCCTAGTGATAATTTCTAACTATAGTCTTGACTTTATGCTCTTGTGACTTAAACAACGATGAGGTTTGGAATTATATCATCTCGAACTAAGAGAGCTGGTAACATGTTGCTTTTGTGTAAAAATTCACGTCGATTATAGTTAAACGAAAGGCTTCTCGTAAAACCTGTCCATTCAAATCCTCGTAACTCAATGATACTAAAACACTACAAATGGACTTGGAACTAATCCATTCCCTGGATGGTAGTCCTACTGTGATTGAGTCACTTGGCGGAGACTTGTGTCGAGTTGGATGGTGATGTTCACCTTAAGAGGACTGGGACTTAGAGAACAGAGTATGTTATTGTTGTGCTTTACCTAATTGACGTGGTAGAGCATCCACCTGGAATACTTGGACCGCGGGCTCAAATCCTAATGGCGTCGTGTGTTTTAAATTCGTATCTTTTCAAAACTGAACACTTTCAATCCACTTGACTCGATCGAATTTTGCAACTTCCAATGTTCTCGAGACAGATTAATTTTTAACCTCTTCCCTCTACGGTTATTTTACTTGTTAGTACTTTTTCTATTTACCGTGCTCCGGTGAGTTGTAAAGAAAGCTGAATAACGTTGTCTGAACTGCCTGAGGCAGAAAGCTGGATAGAAAGCGTTTTCATAATTTGCGCTTGTGTATATAACCACGCTCGATGACTCAGTGGTTCAGTCTGCAGCTTTGAATGCAGAAGGTTCAAGGTTCAAATCCCACTTTGTCTGTTTCCTAAATTTGTGAACTAAGCCATTAAGGTGGCCGCCAACCCAACGGGTCATCCTTCTGAGGTCGGCAAATTGAAACCACTTCATACGGGGGTCAGATTGTGGAAACGAAAGGATAGAGAAGTGGCGCCTCTCACTGCCTGAAGGCAGAAGCCATTTGAAAAGGGAGCCTTCGGGTCGCCCTCGACTGCGGTCGAGCAATTTGATTATTTTTATATAACCACTTAGATACACAGAGGAGTTTTGGTCCTACTTGATTTTTGGTAGAAGAAGTTGATTGTGATGTTTACTTCAAAATGTTTGGGCCAAAACTCCCTTCAATCATGATTACCTTAGTGACAGATTTGAATAAAACACTGATTTTAATTACAAAGTAAAACGAAACATTTTTTAAATTTATATTTGATAAATCAGCTATTTTGCCAGCCATGATAGAACTTCAGTCCTAGGTTCATGATTAAGGGTCAAGACTAACGAGGAAAGATTAGAGCTGCATTTTCAATTTTTATCGTGTGTCCTAAATCGCCCCTCTCTACAAATTTAATGATGCCCTCACCTCTGTTTGTGTGTTACCGATACATATAAATTGCTTCTGTTTCTTTTTCTTTACGGCTTTTAAACTTCACGCTGTAAACAATTTTTATTTACAAAGATTTCAAAGTTAGGTAGAAGCTAAATACAATCTAAACATGAAATGAAACGTCGGCAAATTGTACAGTCGCACTTGAAGAAAAGTAACATTAGACTGGCGACGATTATCGCTTTCGCTTTTCACAGAAACCCCGTCGTTGCAAGAATCAATTAAAAAAAATACGAAAAGAAAAAATACAGAGATGAACGGACCTTGGTTTGATTTATGACTTGCACTGAACACTTCCATCTTCAAAGTTAGTGGTGAAGCAGTAATATGACAGCCGGTCTTCCTGCCTCTTGTTGGTAATTGCCTTTAAAACTAGCTTTACTGGACTTTTAGCTATTACCTAGCAGCGACGTCATCAACAAACGAAAAACAACTGACGAATTGTTTACTGTTTCTTAGCAACTTAGGAGCGGAGAGTGTATTTCAAGATTTCGAAGGGTAAAGGTTTACGCATGCGTTTCCAAACCGCATGATCGATAAATGAAGATGTTTGCATATATTGCCACGTCTGAAGCAGATTTTACGATGGTTTCTACAACTTGTAATGTCCGGTGATGGACAGTATAGTCCTTGTCGTAGTACCCTGGAAAGCAATGTCTGTAAAGTGAACTGTGTTGTTTTCTTAAAGTAGGCTGTGTTCTGAGTCTCATGCATGCTATGCTATTTGTAACTCTCCTGCGTGATTCTGATGCATTTTTCTATGGACTCTGTTGCTGCGGTCCCACGATTGCTTAACTATGGGCTTACCATTTTACAAAATCTTGAGAGGCTGGCTCAATAAACAGTGTAGTCAAGGGGGATCAAAACACGACAAGCACTAGTACTGAGGATGACCTCTTAACGGTATAACGCCGCCAAAGGTAACCACTAGATCAGGCATGGGCAACCTTTCCAAGTGATGGGCCTGATCAGAAGTTGGCAGAGATATATTGTGGACCGGAATGTTTTGAACGTTATGCTGTACTGCAAACACCTTTATTCATCAACTTAACATTGTTTGCTAAACCCGGCGGACAATCATAAAATTAAGGTCACTGATACTTTAATTGAAATGTTATGCTCTGGTGGGACAACCGTGGGTACAGCAAGCTGTTTTAGACTTTCTGTTAGATAGTTGGGACTCTGGAACCTAAACTATCTCAGGCAGCAAGGGTATCTCCTGCATAAATACATCTGTCACATTTTCTGAAAGAGCCATTTGGGTAGTAGTTAATGACTGCAACTTCCAACTGCCCGTTGACCAAGTAGAAAATAGTCCAAATGCCCTACAATCCGTATTGCATACACTTTTTCAAGTAACACACGGGCTGGATTCAAGACTCTCACAGGCTTGGATTTTCCATACCTCTACTAGATGATTGGACATTTATTA